>OMKN01080919.1:4026-14706 GCA_900302345.1 Melanonus zugmayeri
AGGGACACATTATGACATTAAACAAATACACTATATATATATATATATATATATATATATATATATTGCTCACACCTCTGAACTATGTGTCTCCCTTTTAGTTGACTTTATTAATATTCAATTGGTCGCAGTCAGCTAGAACCAGTGTTTCTTTCTGGTCTAAACAACTACCTGCACAATGTCGTTGCTCTATCTCTGAAAACAACTGGAGCATCTTCAATGTTGCTCAGCCACAAGCAATGGTTCTCTTTTTCTTATACTGGTGATGCTATTGTGTAAAAGCCCACATCTATAACCCAGTGCTTGCATGAACTATGTAATATTAAGATACTCCCTTTTCCAAGAGCATTTAAGCATATAGGCTTAAGGTAGTCTTGTAGTATTGGACTTTTAATCTGAAAATACCCAAGGCTGCGTTTTGCAGCAAAGAAGAGTGGTGCGTCTATATGCGTCACACACACACACACACACACACACACACACACACACACACGCATAGATGCACACTCACATCCACACTCACTCACATACACTCCCTCCCTCTCTCTCTCACTCTCACTCTCACTCTCACTCTCATTCTCTGTCTTGCTCTTAAATAATTTTAGTGTGTGTGTGTTAATTATTTCATGAGGGACATTAAAATGAGTGCGGGTTGAACCATTCATATGAATCCACAAATTACACTGGATAATGAGTCAGAAATTGGAAAATTCGAGAGACAATTGTCCGTGAGACACTATAGGCTGGTGGTACAATGGATATAGAGTAATTGTCTCATATAGTACAATGGATATATTTGTCTCATACAGTAATGAAGGAATTATTCCTGCGGGGAAGCTGCCGGTGCATAGGACTCAATCATGTCATGCCAAGTCAGCTCCATTAACGAGTGAACTGAGTTACAAAGCTCGCTCAATTCAACCGATTAAACACTTTGACCCAAGAGAAGCGGGCGTGAGCTGGTAAAAGCCTCGTCTTTCTTTCTTTTTTTTGTTTTGTCAAGGAAACCCTTTTTTCTCAGTAGCACGGGTTAATCGCAGGTGTGCAGTCCCACTTGAAACATTTCAATGCGTGTCTCATCCCGATGAAGCAGAGCCCAGTGCGGGCAATGTGGAGTTACTTCTCCTCTTGGCCCTGCTAGGGCACTTCTCTGTAATATTTATAGTCACTGTTGAACTGACATGCTCTCTGTCTCTCTCTCTTTCTCTCTCTCACACCATTCCACATATGGTACACACACACACACAGTCATCTGACATACACCCTCTCAATCAGACTCTCTGAACAATGTTTTGCAAATGTATTTGAGACACATATCTATGAAAGAAGACTGTTATGAGGCCAAGGATGAATGAAAATCGATGCTCTGTGTGCGTGCGTGTGTGCGTGTGCACGCGTGTTCCTTTGGTCAATTCACTTACACCGTGAGAATGTTAATAGCAACAATATTCACAACACTTCAGAATCATGAACAGACAAACTGTACAACGATTTTAGCACACAAATCGCGGAGTTCTTAAGGAGAACTCGTTGTCATTGAGACTGTATTGGTGATAATCCCAATGGACTCTAATTCACGATTATTCACAAGAGATTGAATTTAAAGGAAAATAATCACCCCCCCCACCCCCAAACACACACACATTTGAATGCTTTATTTGAGTCCACAAATTATATTACATACAACAGGGAATCAAATATAACAGGGTTTAGACACCTAGGGGTACACATAGCACCTTCTCCTCCACACAACCAAGCTGCCTATGACAGCTGAAACAGAGCAATATTTAGCAAGTTGTTTGGCTTTGCTCTTTGTCAGCCAGCAATGTTCAGGCCGCTCGCAGTACATTTATATACATGGCCCAGGCTTCCAAATATGAGTATCGTCTACATCTGCACCCAAAGTTGGCTACAATTTCAAGTAGTAGTTGGTACTTAAAATACTTATCCTGGAAAGCCTGGTCCATGTATAAATCGAAAACACAGCCTCCTTCCAAAACGCACACGCACAACCCTCCTACTCCCTTTTTTAAAATACCAAAAACCACCCTTATCGTCTCTTTTATTTTTCCAGCCATTCCACAAGCATAAAACCACCCTGCTGACTTTATTTTTCCCACTTGACTTTTATAAAAAATAAATAATGTATTCTGTATTTGTAGCCATCCTGAAAATCAGTTTTATTGACTCAGGCTGCCCATTTCTCCATAATGTCTGTCTCCACTGGTTGTGTTTGTTGCCCTCAATCATATTTCCTGTCGCTATAATCTACAGAGTCTATAATTTTGATCTTCACAATGTGTCCCTCCCTGCCTTCTACCAGTCTGTGGAATGATCAACGAGCGATGACCAACATAATATTTAATCCGAATAACGATTTTCATATCAAAAGATTGAGCTGTCCGAGGCTTGTGATTATGAATAAAAATGATAATAATAATAATTTCGGACAGACACTTAAAGCAACAGCTAAGCAGAACTGAGCTGCAATTCAAAAGGTATGTTGCTGGATTGGATCCTCCTCCTCAGGTCAAAGTGCCCTTGAGCAAGGTCACACACAATCCCTGACTGCTTCTGAAGAGCCGGGTGTATTCTTTGCACAGCTGATGCTGCAGACGATGGTGTTTGTGGTTTGATTGCGATCCAATCCTATAGTACATGCCTTTCCCGGTCAATGCTTGAGTAAACGTTGACCTCCCTCCCCCCTTCCTCTCTCTCTCTCTCTGTCTCTTTCTCTCTCGCTCTCTCCATTACTTATAGACGATAAGCCATCAGCAGATTACAACCATCTGATGGCCTTCAACAGTGTAGATGGCTATGAAAGATGAACCGAACCCTGCACAGTAACATGTGCGTTGTGCACATTTGGCCAAACGTAACACATGACAAATCATTGATGTTAAGCATGTGGGCTTATGTTTACGCCTGGCCCATGTTGTTAGTGCTCCCTCTGTCAGCAGACATGATATTTGGTATTTGCCTGTCTGTCTGGTCAAATGTGATATGATGTCAACCCAAGGTCATCTTACAGACCCCTTCAGGTAACATGTTATTAGATTACACTGAACAGGATAGGATGCCATAAATCTACAAATAAAGGTATTTCATAAATATTCACTGTGGAGTGTGTGTGGTTGGTGGCTGGTTTAAGCAGCCTCACCTGGCCCAAGTGAGACTGATTAGACTCTGGGGCTGGGTGAGGCTGGCCACCTGTGGTGCATCTAGTAATCAAGGCCCACGTGTTAAACCAGCCATCACCACACACACTCAAGAGAAGCGCAGACATGTCAGCAGCTACCACCTGCTCTGCCTGTACAACTTCCATCTTGACAATGAACCGTTTTTTCACATACACCCGTGTCCTGGTCGTCGGAGGAGTCCTGCAAAAACCACTTTCTGCTACATTCACACTTGTCTTTCTACTGTGGACATCTCCTTAAATCTGCCTGATGGATATGTTGAACCTGAGTCGTTAAAATAAGCACACTTATTTATCCCTCCCTGTTGTTGTCGCTGTCTGCTCTCTGATTGTATTTGAGATTGTCTTCAGATTGTGTTTTTTATTGCTTCAGTGAGATGGACAGGCATCTTGTTAAAGTAGAAGGCCTGGGTTCATATTTATTAATGTTTCTTCCTTGTCATCGTCCGTCATTTGACAGCTTGAGTTTGATAAAACACTTAAACTCGGGTCACCTCTTTTGTTGCATTTTGCACCGTAGCTGACTGCTGCTGTGTATTCTCCAGGTCCAGTGTGTGAAATGTGCCTGTGGTTGACCTTAAGATAGAGCTGCATGTGTAACTGCAACCAATCCACTGGAGACAGGACTGGGGGCTACCTCGTGACCTGCAGAAGAACTTTGGTGGTAGGATGCAAGGCGCTATGCAGGCTGCTCTTGCTCTCTTGCTCTCTCTCTCTCTTGCTCTCTCTCTCTCTCTCTCTTTTTCTCTCTCTCTCTCTCTCTGGGCCTGTCATCAGTGACAGCAGCACCTTCCCCGCTGGTTGTTAACAAGGTGGTGAAGCCGTATCTTAGGGCCAGCTGCCTGACGCATGCTATACGCATGCTATACACATGCAGCAACGCATGCAGCAACATAGCAACACACCATTCAGAGGGATTCTCTGGAAACAGTGTCTGTGTGTAACCCAGATAAGTGGATGTATGACAAAACATGCAGGTGGGTTTTAATTCCAAATGACCTCTTATCTTATGTGTAAGAAGTTGGGTGAGTTTTATTTTTCTCTCATTTGGTCCATCATGAGAACAGAATGATTAAGTATGTCTAGAAGGATGAATGTATCACATACATTCACATAAGATTAGCACCAAAACTGTGTCAATTTGTACAACACAGGTTTATGAAAGCATGTGTTAACATGAGAGTTGAATAAGAATGTGGAATCAGTGGCCAATCCAACATTTATTGAAAATGCGGTGTGTAGTGGGTCGTACTCCTAATGTTATGTAATGTTAAGTATGTAAAGTATATGACATAATATTGTCCTTGTCCCCTGTTTTTCATGTTTTCATTTTCTAGTCATGTGAATCTTTGATCCATCATTCATATTCACTCACAGACAATAAAACAACACATTCCCAGTTAGTCATCATCTTTATGTCACTTGTGTTACTTTAACTCACACAGATTATGTTAAGCATACCGATTTGTCTTGTTGGCATGGAAGAACTTCCTCTACTGTCTTCCTCTAAATATAGAGGAAGGTATTCTGTCGGGAATAGACCACTTGAACTTTCAAGCTGTGAAAATTGAACAACAATGCAGTCTAAATATATAAATATAAATGCTATTAACAGAACTGAATGTGTGTTGTTACAATCCCAGTAGATTTGTATTCATTCCCATTGGCCGTTTCTTCCTCTCTTCTCATTTCTCTCTCTCTCTCTCCCTCTCTCTCTCTCTCTCTCTCTCACACACACACACATGACAGGCGGGGTGTCTTCACATCATTTATTCTAGATTTGATATGGACTCGGTTCCCATCCCCACAGCCCCCACTACACACACTGTGACCACTTTGTACACTAGTGTCAGTGTACAAAGCATACAGCTTAGTGGCGGTAGGAGATGTCAGGGTGCATCTCTAAAAAGATGAAGGAAGGTTGATTCATATTTGTATAATCTAAAGAGGGACTCTAGATACACTCTAGAATCTCTTCGAGGTTCACCTTTTTGTGAAGCCCCATTTGCTCTCATCCCTTCATTTAATATTAAACAGTCTGAAGTCAAAAACAAAGTGTGTTTGTCTGTGTGTGTGTGTGAGAGAGCACGTGTGCATGTGTGCGAGTACACGTGCGCGTGCATGCATTCATGTGCACTCAGACAGCCTTTTTGTAGCGATGCATACAAAAACACACACACACACATACATATTACTATTAGAAAATTCAAACGACGCACCCCAAACGAAAACAACCTTGACAGCCTCGGCAGACTGCGCTTGGCTGACGGTTGGGCTGAATTGTCTGCTCTGTTTTTCACTCTTCGCTTCCCTATCAGCTTATAGCGGAGCCAGGATTATGTCTCCCTGCCTCTCTCTCTCTCTCTCACTCTCTCTCTCTCTCTGATGACTTCAGTGTTTTGTTTTTTTTGCATCCAAAAGTGGCAATTGTCAATGCACCATCTGTAAACTCTTTCGACCAAGCCCGCACACATCAGCACAAGAGTCTGTTTTAATTCAAACACACTTCAGTTGGCTGATAATAGATTTTGGGTGGGGGGTGGGGAGGGTGGATTTGCAGAGTCCACCATTAAACAATATTCTTTACTACTGCTAACAAACTACTTACGAGTACTTTTTTAGGGGGAAGATCAAAGTTATGAAATATAAAGTCACATATTACCCTAGGCTTATATTAACATATGATGTTCCCCAAAGTAGAAAGTGGTAGTGACAGTGTAGTGGTTAGGGGTGTTCGACTCCCAGCCAACAGGTTCTGGGTTAAATCCCCAATGTCAGCAGCCTACCTGTAGGCATCCATTGAACAAGATGCCTCACCCTACCTGCTCCTTAATGACATGTATCTATATTCACTGTAAGTCGCTTTGGATAAAAGCATCTGCTAAATGACAAAATAGTAATCTCACAAAACGTTCACTATAGAAATACACTTATTGAAATCCCGCTTCATCTACTCACACAAATGAGTTTCTCTTTGATATAATATCTCCGTAACGCAACAGGAAACAAAGCGTCACTCCGCCCCTTTCAGTTTCTGGTTTCCGGCACAGGCTCTGTGCCATCTCCCCTCAGAATGTCTGCTATAACATAGTAGGACTGCTTACCTCTGAATGTGTATTGACAGCCACTCCACCTGCACTCCTCACTGTGTGCCAATGTTTCTATCAGCCAATATTAAGTCACCCCCGCGCACTGCGACACACACACCTACTCTGCATGCTCTCTGACTCCTGCTCACAGACTTGATCTGAAGGATCTGAGCGAGTGTTTAAACACAGTTCACTCAGCTCAACCAACCATATTTCCGTGTTTCAGATGTATGGCATCCAATACCGCCCACAATTAGAGTTCAATGTCATCTGTGCGTCTGTGGCCATGCAGCCGTACGAGTCGCCCACTGCGTGTACATATATGTATACGCAGTGTATGTATTTACTATGAATTAGTAAATACATACACTAGTAGCATTAGAAATATTTATATTTGTCTGTGACATAATACCAGTGTACCTTTCCACTTTCTGTAATGGTACTCTGAATGATTTTCTGAAACTGTGATTTTCCATGCTCCTAATGTTATTCCCTGCACTTGAATAGAGTGTGTTCCCTTCATGTCTCTGTTGCCTTGGGTACTGTGGTGGTGTTGCTAAGATTTGTCAATACGGGTATCGATCTCTCACCACGGATTCGTCCCAGCCACTTTCACCATGACACTTACACACTATAAAGTTGTGTTGGCCATTTCATATTCTTACGTTATATTTCATACTTCCATTACGTCCGATGCTATGTGAATGCTATGAAACTGTGTGAACGTTCTTTTTGTTCTTTCTCGCACAAAAGCAAAACCATGACATCCTAGATTGGTTTGTAAGTATACTTACCAACCCCCACCCTCATTCTTACACACATTGTCCCATTCTCTAGACATTGATGTAATCAATAGCTTACCTTCTAATTTGTTGCTTAGAGCATTTGAGTTTGAGTGCGCCCTAGCTATTAGCACACTGATAGGCAAAGCAAAGGAGGACTCAGATGTCTGAAAACTATTTTTTTATATTTTACTATAATATAATATCAATATTTTTGTAGCAGCGCACCAATAAAAATCCCCTGCATGTCAATTAATTTGTGTTGTGTGTTACCTTTTGTATACCAAATACAGGATGTGAAGTCAACGCATACCGTATAGGGCAGAGCACTGCGTTGAGTGTGATTCAGAATGATTTTTACATGTTACATATCAACGTACATAGAAACAGAGGAGCGGTTTTCCAAATGCGATTTCGCCCACATCTTGTCCTAGTTTGGTCTGACCACCGCCAGGCACAGCTCCCTTCGGCTTGCGTGGTGGAAGAAAGAGAACAGAGAGAATGCGATGGTCCATTGTGGTTGAGATCTGGGTTGGAGTGAGGCACCGCGATGTAATTGGATGGATATCCTTGGATGGATTTCATTCGGAGGCCGATGATGATTGCTTGAGCCCATCAGGACCTAAGTTTAGCCTGGCTATTATGGGTTCCTCATTGTGATTTGAAAAGCCAGTTATCAAAACTGATGTGTTTGTCCTAGCTGGCGTGCAGGCCAGGGCCTGTCCATAATTGCGAATGTTTCCCCAACACGCGTTAATTAAGGCTGCCGTTATCTCATTGCAACGCGAACCCAAAGGAGAGATAAACCTTTGCCTTGGCTTGACTGATCCAGGTTCAGAAAAAACGCATTCTATTTTTGCGCAGAAATAATTGTAGGGACTCTAATGATATGATGGCATGGTAGCTCTCAGCCGCCAGGCAGTGTTTGGGTGAGGAATAATATTCTCCACAATCACACTTAACCATTTCAGTTTAACTAATAATTAACTACAACACAACACCTAACAGCGCTTAACCTAATACCGAATTACCCAAGAACAATTTATTAACAAATTGGCTAAAATGCTAAAAACGACTTGGCAGTTGTTTTTTGTTTCTTTTTCTCTCCCTCTTTTCCTGACAATTCAATTGTGTTATGAGTGTAAAACAATTTCCCTGGCTGGTGCTTCTATGGCGGCACAGTTGACACCATTAAACAACAAACACAGCAACACTTGTTTGTTCCGACACTTGTTTGTTTTTTTACGATAGCAGTTGTGTTTTTCCTCCCTTTGTTTTCCCTGTCAAACGCTATTGGAAAACAATTCCCCTGGTGCTACAATGGCAGCATAGTCGACACTATTAAACACGGCAACGCTTATCCCGAAACAAACAAAAGGTAGTTTGTTTTTTTTCCGAGCTGAGCCGTGTGTTCGTATGTGTGCTCAGGGCATTCTGGTTGGCTGAGCTGAGCCCGGTAGCTGACAGGAGGACTCAACCTGCTGTGTTTGTTAGCTGTGGAGAGTAATATATCTGGGAGAGCAGGATCAATGGCAAGCTTGCTTTGCCCATTCTCTATGGTGGCCACACTGGCTGCAAGTATTGGAGGGCGGGGAGCTAGTTAGTTAGTTGCCTGGCTGGGTCAGACCGTCTGCAAATCCCCCTCTGATTTATGACTATCAGAGGGGGATTTCACTAAGGACTATCACTAAGATCCGCACTCTATTATGGCTTCTGTGGCTACCACAGAAGCCATAATAAGCCACGTAGGCTATCGGTCTGTAAAAATCCCCCAGAGACTGTAGCCAGACTGGCTGTCATTTTGTTTGCCCCTGTGACAGCGACAGAGCCAAAGAAAGAAAAATGGATAGATGACATACAAATCGTTCAAAAGGTCCAAAAGATTACCCGTTTACCCACTTCGTTATTGCCGCCTAAGTTGGGGGTCTTTCTTATTTCATCAACTTGCCGTAAATCAGCTGTCTCCCTGGGGCGTAGTTAATATGCAGTCACTCCTTCCCTACATACCTATCCCCTATCACATGATTGAAAGCTTCATGGGCTTCATCATCATCATCATCATCGTGTTCTTAGTGCTTCTTCTTCACAGGATCACAAGCACAAACACACACACACACACACACACACACACACACACAGTTGTGCAAAATATGAACTGCACACCACATAAAACATATAAGCTTCAATACCATATAGTTAATTAAAGAAGCCTTGGTATAAAGTCTCTGCACCTTTAAAGAGAGCTCCCTTCCTCTCTCTAATTGAAAGGACCTCTCAGCCATGGCTAATCCTTAACTCTCCCCGATGGTCACTCCCCTCACCTTTTGCTTCCTTTGTTGTTACTGCCCACTATGTGAACGTTTCCCTATAATAGTCATGTATACCCATTGTCTCTCTGAAGATGTTTGGTATATTGCTGCCAGTGTCTCATGATCATGTTCTATTAAACCAAATACTTGCACACAAGCATGTGCACATGCCTGCACCCTCAGCCGAAATACATACATGCATAAACATGCAATGTGCCTCACGCATGCATAAATACAAACATAAAAAGGTTAAGTCTTGAATTGGTTTAGCGGCCAAGTAATTTCCTGGAAGATGGTAGAGATGTTAATTGTTGATCATATATTACGAGGCTGGAATTCTTGTTCTTGCTGCTGTGGAGCTTAACTTTTAGAGATGTTCATGTGTTTTCATGTAATTAGTTACACTACTCTTTACATTACTTTTGCATTACTCAACATCGCCTGAGATGCATTGTCACGTAATTGCCAGCAGTTAACAATATACTGTAACGCTAAACCTTACATATGCCCACATATCAGCACAAATCCCTTATCCTAATAAGGACACAAGATCTTTCCTTTATGCTCTTGAATACTTCAAAGCTGACAGCAAAGTCCAAAGTACACATATGAAGTGGCTGAAAATAATATATGAATAAATACAATAATTTAAGAGAATGGCCTTCCTAACACCATTAGATGATGACAGACTTAAAAGGAAAAAAAAATCGTTTGGAAGACAACCTGTTCCTTCCATTCCTGTCCTTTCGCTCAACAAATTCGAAGTAATGGGCATACCTCCCTCATAGTAGTAGTAGTTGTCCGCTCTGCCATTTTCCTCACATCTCCTGCTGCCGCTGCTCACCTGCTGTTCGCTTGCGGCGCAACACTCTGACGTCATCAGAGGTTGGGTTGCGCATGCACGAAAGAAAAGGCATGTTTGATGATTTTTTTTCTAGATAATCCTGCAGATTCCCAATCTTGCAGATAATCGAAGAATGAAGGCCTATGTAACGAGTAACAACATAATTGTTTGATTTAGTAACTGTAATGTGATTACTGAAGTTAGGAACCGTAACGCGCTACACTACTCATTACAGACAAATGTAATGTGATTACAGTAATGCGTTACATTGTAACAGGTTACTCCCAACACTGTTTATAACACACCATTACCCCTGTTTTATAATAGTTGACATTGAGATCATTAAATCAGACTTGCTTTGTGCCTTTAATACTGTCAGATCGCTAGAAGATCATAGCCACTCACTACTTTACAATTACATGCATTACATATTATTATTACATACGATATCATGTCA
>OMKN01080931.1:1236-11779 GCA_900302345.1 Melanonus zugmayeri
GGTGGGCTGTACCTTCCGCTGCCAGGCTGGAAAGAATTATTCGATCCGATTTAGAAATGGGGAATATGGTGAGAGGTAGAGAACTGAAAATGTGGGTTGTTAGCGAACCAGAGCACCCTGGTGGAAACTTACATTATCCCAAATGACAACATAGTTGGGCTGCTATAGGCCTGCATACAGGACCAGCTATAGGCCTACATACAGGAGCACTGAGATGCATAGTGGCATGTCTAGAGTACTGAAGGGATGTGGTCAGGGACAGTAACCTGCTGTACTCATATTGGTAACGTGTAGCCTTCCCTGTCAGGATGCGATAACTTTCATTCGAAGCTGGCGTTTCTTCAGGACATGATCTATGGATCTATGGACAGGCTGACCTGGTCAATGTTTGGGAAGATGACATTGTCTTGTATGACACTCGGTCTTTAATTTTCCTCAGTGTAATGGCGTCATTAGCCAACACCATGTTGATTATGGAGGCCTCTTGCTCATCTATACATTTCCGGCCGCCACCTCTTGCTGGTCGTTTTCATTCTGTGAAAAGTATATGCAGTAGGCCTGGCCTAGGCTACACATATTTCATTAATGTAGGACAAAACATTACACTATACATTTATCTAAGCACTAGATATCCATAGAAACCATAAAGTTGCATTACTGTAATTACTGAGACAGAATGATCATGATCAACCAGTTGCACGGATTTCATTGAGCATTGTAGGCAGTTCCATTTTTTGTGTACAACGGAGAAAAGGTGCAACAACACCGCCATCTAGTGGTGTTTTCCAAGTACCTACAATGACGCTACACAATAAAGAAGGTAGGCCGTGACCCGCGGCCTCACATTCCCGGCCAGTAGGTGGCGGTGTAGACATTAACCAATGACGACGAAGAAGACGGAAGAGAAACACGTGTGTAACTTGCAGCGCGTACTCGTTCGTCCCGTGGCATAGTGAAACCTTCGAGACGTTTACCACAACGCGTCGGCCAACATCTCCGTTAAAAATGACGAAAATAAAGAAGGAGAAGGTATCGAGCGAAGTGGAAGAAGCGCCGACCGGGGGGAACGAGAAGTCGTACCAGGAGCTGATCGCTAACATTAACCCCATAGCCCAGCCGCTAGCGTCGCGGAAACTCAGCAAGAAGCTCTACAAATGCGTCAAAAAGGGTAAGCATTCGGCGACTCTATTAGTACTGTATGTTATAGTAATGCCGACGGTAACTATAAACGCACGATAGCCTTGTTATCGATCCATTTGTCGGCGTAGCGTTAGTCAGCGAGCATTGTGGCTAGTTGTTGCGTGGGGACACGAACTTCCATACATCACCACGTGGACGCGCATTAAACGTCCATACATTACCACGTGGACGCGCATTGTCTACTTAACTCCAAACACTTGCGTAGTCTTCGATCCTGTAAGGGCTAGTCTTCTGCTCAAAATGATTTATAAAGCGACTAGAAACTAGTTTTCACTGGTGCAACAACGCGGATCATTTGCAATGACCAACTTGCAAAATGAATACATGATCAACTTGATGACTCGGAACAACTAAACATGTGGCTCCCTCTTTCTGGCTCTCGTTTTAGCCGCCAAGCTGAAACAGATTCGACGTGGAGTGAAAGAGGTACAGAAGTTCATCAACAAAGGCGAGAAGGGGTAAGATCATGACGGGTTGCCTTCAGAATGGCTGTATGCTTAAAGCGTGACAGTCGGTGCAAGATGGTTGTTTAATGTATTCTAGTAATGACGCTAGGGGTTACGTCTCCTCCCTCTGTGTGCCTGTAGTATTGTGGTGCTGGCAGGAGACACGCTGCCCATAGACGTCTACTGCCACTTGCCTGTCATGTGTGAAGACAGGAGTCTCCCATACGCCTACATCCCATCCAAAGTGGTAAGCCCTTCCACTTGATTGACGCATGTTGAATAGTTGAATAGTTTCCGGGTGGGGGGGGACCATATTGGTGTTCATGTGTTTCATTTTGGCTCAACTCTCTACTTGTGTCTAGGACTTGGGTTCTTCGGCGGGTTCCAAGAGGCCGACCTGTGTGATACTGATCAAACCCCACGAGGACTACCAGGAGGCCTATGACGAGTGTCTGGACGAGGTGACGGTTCTGCCCAAGCCCCTCTAAGGAACTCAATCACATCAATACACACAACTTGACTGGGAACCTTATTGTACCATCCTAGTGAAGACACTGGGTAATGAAATGGCTGCTGTAGAGCAGACATCAGCACCCCCAAGTTTGCACACACACATCACAAGAAAACAAAACGCCTCGAACGTCATCTGTGAACCATCATTGTCTGCCCTGTTCTGGGACCTTAGACTTCCTGTTGTCACCTGATGAAGGCAGAGGGGGCACTATTAACTTTTAAATCTTAAGGAAATATGGAGACTTGGATGTTTTTCAGGCTTGAAGAGAACCCAACCATGATTGTTAAATAAGTAAGAAAGACAAAGTATATGACAACCATTGTTTTGTGTTTTTTACATTACATATTCAACGCTCTAATCCGTTAATTTGCTGAACATATTTAAGGAGTAGAGCCCACAGTCCCGTTCATATAAACCTCATAACGTGTTGTCATGCAGCCAATTTTGTCTCTTGCCAAAATTACTCTTTAAGAAACTAGTGGAAATATGAACCGTTAACCTTTGGTCCATTTTGGATTTGAATTATGATCTTTTTTTTAATGAAATGGCTCGGTTTGACACGTGAATCGCATTGCCGGTTCTGATGTGTACATTTATTTCTGAGATTGTTTTGCTTTTGTAAAAATGTCATCTCTATTCTCTTATGTACAAGTCATCCGAGATACAACATAGTTTTGTTTTGTACTTTATAAAATACATTGTTTGGCCTCAGTCCATTTCTTATGAGTGTTGTATTTACATTTGGCATGGCCTTGCATGTCGTTGGAAGAATATAGGTTAAAAAAAATATATAAACTAGAGCTGGTTGTGAAATGTCCTCACTGAACACCTAGTATACCTAAATAATGGCTTTAGCGTCTTGCAGTAGGTTAACATGGCACTGAATATTGAACGCATGTCAAAGCATAAGTGCTAATCCATACTTTTCAATCTAAACTTTCCGTATAAATGTATGTATAAATACATAAAACTTTTCTTTGTGGAGTGAGTCAAGGGTTTCCTCAGTAGGCCTACAAATTGTTGCTGTTAAATCTAGCCTATAGTCCTTATTGGAGTACTACCTCGATACTTTAAGGACTCAAATGGAAATCTTTGTAAGTTTTTTGTGGTTTATATCAAAACAAACTAATAGTCGATTGCAGAGTTTAACTCGTAGACTGTAGAAAATAGATTTAAGTTAACTGCTGCAAGTTGTTCATCTATGTAGGCCTACTGTCAGAAGTGTCATTTATGAGATCATCTTCCCTACCTGATCTGGGATCAGGATGATGAACTAGTATATCAAGAGGGAAAGCATTACTACAGTCTAAAATAAATAAATGTCAGTCAATTTTAGCTGGTTTGCTGAATCTCACCTGATGTTTTACTTAATGTGTACATAAGAGTTCTCTCACGCCCAGACTGTTCATAAAAATGAATCTGAGAATCTAGTTAAAACACTGCACACTTCCTTTAGCACAGGTTATTTCAAAATGTTTTCATAAAAGGCCTGTGGAGCTGACGCAAGTCATCAAGAAAGGAACAAGTCAACATGTATTCAAAACAGTAACAGTCCATTTTTATTCACAACTTGGTCTTGGCCTTACATGTAAAAGCTGGTTGATTATGTAGTGCTAATGGATTTTATAGGGCACAGGGTGGGACGTTGCCCCCTAGTGGTGAGGCTTGGCATGTGGTAACCAAGGTAACCAAGGGAGTTGAATAAAGTGATGCTTCAAGAGTACACGCTGGAAACCTCTCTGCTTATTTATAAGTTAGAACCACCTAACTCTACAGATTACATGGCAGTGGCTTTGGAACAAATCTGAATGAGATGTTTTGGAGTTACTGTTCATATTATGTCAATGACATACATAGACAAGCATGGTTTTTAAATAACAAAGCAAAAGCAATGCTTTAATCCAACTAGTTTAAAAGTGTAAAAGAAAGAGTAAATATATACATAAGCATTATACATTTCAAGCCAAACACTTTATTTGGCTTTAAAATTACATTTTTCAACTTCCTAGTAATGGCCCCTGCCCATGTTTATATGTCAAAGTCTAACTCAATTAATGCTGGATCAGCATCCAGTAGAGCACAGGGGGATTCCTTCAAGTCCTCATTGTACATAAACACACTTTAGGATGTACACTTTATTGTGTACATCCTACATATGCAGTATGCCTCAGTCAAATCACATCCCAATGATCCAATTTGGATTACGCCCGTTAGTTTAGACACGGTGGAAACAAGGTGCAGACCTAGAGCTCAGGCTGTACTGTCTGAAGTCCAGGTAAAATAGAGACAGTTGCAGATTCAGTGTCTATGAATAAGATCCGAGTAGAGGGTAGGCATCTTTCTGCTCTTCAGCTCTCTGGAAATCTGGCACCAAACGCATGGAGAACAGAAGGTAGAATAGACACAGTCCCTACATATAGTGCCCTGAGAAAGAGACAGCACAACAAGGTTCATAATGCAATATAAGCTCATTCATTTGTGAATATAAAATGTGAAATACTTTAAATAAATGTAATATAATTACGAACAATACAATTAGTATTGTAAGTAATATTTAATACCAGTTAAATAGGTTGCTATGATCAGGAGAAGACAAACTCCTAGTCTGATCGTAAACGAACCTACCTATACAGTAGTTTACACATGTATTGATTCATATTAATGATTAATATCATGTAGCCTATGGGTGTTGTTTGATTTTGAAATTAAAACAATTAAACATTTATAATGCGCAGTGGTATTTGATTGGGCTATGTCTATATCGTACGATATGATTTTCTATTAACTCCTTGGCCTTACTTGAATTGCGTAACGTTGGCGCACGGCCAACCTGATGGACATCGTGACCGGTGGGATTAAGCCAAACATATTCAGCAGGGGGAGACAGAGACACTCGCCATACTCCCTGGTCGTCCGACAGGCGTGACAGGGACCACACCAACACCCAAAACAGCCTATCAAGTAAAGTATGAAGGCAATGTTATGACGGTAAGAAGTATTTTATTTCAATAATGGTATAAATAAAAGTAACATAATTAAGTAAGTTAGTTTATTGCAGTCCTATTATTTCATTTAAGAAAACAAGCAAATACATTTGTCTAGCATGGTAAGCTAATTTGACACATCCTAATCATTTTCCAGAAATTTGTAATACAAATTCTCAGGAAACACAAGGCTAACACAAACAAAAAGAAATATCTACATTAGAGAAAAAAATACAAATATAATAATAATAATAACACACATATAACAAGGTCACACATACATCATACATACACCATGTCACAGAAAAAACAAGGGGTCAGAGCCCACTCCCAAGTACAGAAGTACACACACTATGCTTTAAGTCAATTCAAGAAAGGACCCCAGATCTTACAGAACGTTTCTGTGGACTATCTCATCTGTTTCTGTGGCTCATTATAGGGCAGATAAAGAGTATCCTCTGAGCAGCAAAACAGAGCCAAGTGGCAGTCTGGAGCAATCGCCCTCTCATACACCTTGGAGTACCAATCAAATCAGTCTAATATTTAGACAATTTTGAACAAAACCAAAATAAGTGACAATGGTTACCATCTGATACCATACATGTTGCATAAGGGTGAGACTGATGGTATAAATACGATTTAGCTTAATCTTGGAGTAATGCAATCTGTGCACAGCCGTGAACTGTATTTGGACCCTGGCCTTAATAGAGCATTTATGAATTCTACGTAGAATTCCCTTCCTCCCATACCTCATTTGAAATATCTGTATTATGCTCCGTGCACCAGGCACCTTTAAGTGATTGGAAGAAACAATTGATTGGACTGAAAAATAAGAAACAAACTGAGAAATTAAGTGTTTTGAACCTGGTGGTTGGTTCACAAGATCATAAAAAGGATGCACAGCAGGACAAGTTTTGTAATCAGAGACACTGTTACGGACATAATCTCTAACCTGCAGTACTTGAAGAAATTCTATTAAATTTAGCTTGCAGCTGATTAAATGTAAGCAAAGTGACAATGCATCAATCAATGTCAAATCTTTGAAAAAACCAAGGCCTGCTTCTTACCATTATTACAGCTGGGTGCAAATACTGAAGTTGTAGGTACCTTAAATTGTTTTTTTATTTGATTTAGTATTTTAAGTGAACTGTTGCATGCTAATGTGTTGATTCCACCTTATTAATAGCATTGCAGGAAATTAGCTTTTCAAGTTTGCATGTGCTTAGATATTAAGCCACAAGGGGGCGTCCATAATTAAGGCAGTCTCCCCAAGATAGTAAACTTGCCAGAAAATCATGGCTCTTACATTAGCAGCCCAATAATAGTGTTGGAAAACAGGAAGGGCCAGCCCACCTTGGTCTTTAGGCTTCTGCAAGTGCTGCTCACTAGCCGTAATCCATTTTTGATGATTTGTGAAAAAGAACGAAGACAGTGACTTATTTGAATATCCCTCAAAACGGTTCTGGTAAGCCTACATGGTTTAAAATCACATGTGTTATCTAAAAGCAGACACTACATTTCTACTTTATGAGGCCGTAGAGGCGATATTTCATACTTTACCTCTCACATATAGACCTACATGTGAAATGCTCTTACATACACTATGAAATGCTCTAACATACTAAAGTCCTCTCATATACAACTGAGAATGCTCTCACATACTACTGAGATAGTATATGTCAAAGAATTGTCAGTAGTATGTGAGAGCATTTCATATGTGTTTCACATGTATATGTGAGAGGTAAAGTATGAAATATCACCTATACGCCCTCTCATACTACTTGGTAATAATCATGTATGGGTAGACAATGTTATGACATAACTTACAGTCCCTCAGATCGTCAGTGCAATGACAAATTCCAGACGACCAATCACCATTGTACACAAGGCCAGGTTGAGGCTGTGTAACCACTGTGGTGGAAGCCATTGTACTGTTTCAAGGCAAGATTATAAACCATCAGCATTTAGTTTTCTCACACACACACACACACACACACACACACAATCTAATGAAATATTGTACATATTATTACCATAACCCTCCCAAAAAAGTTTGATATTAGGTATATTGAAGAATTAGTGAAAAATTCACCAAATCATGATTTACTCATTCTGTAGACACCTTGCTTCATAGTAATTTTCTTTATTGTCATTATTTACCAAGAGATTAGAGATTTAGATGTCTATGATTACACAATATACACTGTAATTACACTGTACATTATCCTGATATAGTGTTTGTTTGTATTGAAAATGATCAGTATTCAAGTGTTCAATATAGTAACTTGTGTATGGCCCATTTAGAGTTAGTTAATTCATAAAAACCCATTCCAATGATTCCTCAAATCATTCATCAACGAACTGATATTTTGTCTTTGTGTTATGGCTGATCGAAGCTATATCTTACCTTCACATGTGCGTGGGAATCCTGAAACTGTTTCCTCTGTTGAACCTGAAGTAAAGTCACCTGAGCCACATACGAAACCCGGCTGACCTGTCAGTCAGGCCTGTGATGTCACGCTGAAACCATCACATTCTTTTCATTAAACCCATCATTACCCATGTATGTCCATGACTAAACCCGCTGTTAGAGCTAGTCCCCGCCCACTATACCTTCTGGCAGCTTTTCATTTAGGGCCCCGGGCTTGATTTGTAGATGACAATTTTCAAGTCAGTCAGAAATGTTGACGCTTCTGGATGAAGTTAAAGTCGAACAGAAGCAGAACTTGAGAATGCTTGTGATCCTGACGTGACGTGTAATCTTGTGTTGTGAGTAGAACTAGAGCATAGAGCTGCCTTAGTGTGACGTATTTCCGGTTGAAACAGGCCGATGGCCTCGCGTCATATTTTGTTTGACTAGAAGAAAAAAAAGAAAATCTGATGGGATCTTGATATAAGAATACGAGGAAATGGGATTTTTGTATGTATTTTTTTGACATATATTGTTAGATATGTGCCCAATATGACCAGGGAATTGACCTAAAATTGTTAGGGTCTTCGTCCAGGCTCTTGTGTACAACGAAAGTGTCACAAGAGAGACTGGAAATCGAGGCTAGATATGACATAACATCCTATGCTACGAAGACATTTTCGGCCCTTTCTATTGCTGGAACCACCATGGCATGTAGCTGGTCAGATTGCTCAGGGTGGAGTCTAAAATAAACTCTAAAATGAGTTGGATCAAACAATAGGTCCTCCAATAAATGATGTGTGTTGCATTTATATGTATGCATGTTCTGATGGGGCTGATAGTAAGTGCCATGATATTGTCATCGAGATTACAGGCATGCTATCTGACGTCAGTCAACATATCAGTTGTGGATAACAACTGTTATGTGGACTGAAGACTACAGAAAAAATGTTTTATATGGCCATTAGGGATGCACCGATCCGAAACTGGGGATCGGTTTCGGACCATTAATGGGCTAAAATGTAGTACCGGTATCCAAAGGCGGTCCTGGCTTGTTTTACGCTCTGGACGAACATACCTACCAGCATTGAGACCCTAAAAGTCGGGAGGTTTTCCATTTGTTGGGGGGGAGGGGGGTGCTAGCGCGTGTATCTTCGCTCTCGATTGAAATGGGCGGTGATGAGCGCAAATTAAACCTTTTTTTTGCGCAACTTTTCACCGCGCCCCTCTCGTGCGCGGTGCGCCCCTACACAGATTGCGCCCTCATCGCCCATATCTAAAACCGTCCCTGCCGGTATCGGAGGCTGAAGTCTATGGCCCGATCAGGCGCGGCGTTGTGGGCGGGCCTAACAGGCCTGGACCCACCCACCAACTGGCCATCCTAAATGACTGGGATACATACATTTTCCTAACTTTTATTTTTCATTATTAAAATTAACATTTAAATACACAATAATGACTAAAAAAAACTTTTCCTTTTCTAAAAAGCTAAAGGACAACATTTATTAGGCTACGATCATGTGTGGTCTGGACCTATCACAACAGGCCACTTTGGTCCAGGCCTGGTAAACCCACGTACGTCACGTCTCGGTGTGGAGGTTGTTCAGCAGTAGATGACGGCCAAAACAACTTGTTTGAAAGATCTAGGCTGCGTTTCCCGAATGTACCTTAAGCGTAAGTGTGTCGTGAAATCGCTCTTGAAGGCCCACAGGTTGGGAATCGCTGGCCTACGCTATATGTGCACAATTGCCGGCAGTACATTTGGGAAGACTACTTATTGATTTTGGGAAGCACCCGCCGTCCATGCCCTGCAGCCCCCCTGCGATAGGGCCCCGCGAATCCTTGTATACAACCCCCCCGAACTCTAAGGTAGAGTTTGGGAAACACTCGCAAAGTGGAAGGTCTACCTTGAAAAATGTCTCTTGAAAACCTTCGTGAAAACTCAAGGTATGCCGGTATCGGGAAACGCAGCCTATATCCGTAACTAAACTAGAAACCCTGCGTAACCCCGCCCCTCGCATGTTCTGGTTTCCGGAGCAGGCGCTGTGCCATCAGCCCCAGGTGTTCGGCTATAGCATTGTCGAACTTCTGGATCCGAGATTAGAGGCACACCGACCGGCCCAACAACATGAATCTTGTTTTCAGAGTTGTCTGTTAAAGTATCGCAGAAAAACACACATAACTAGGAAACAGGGACAGGTATCACAGAACTATAGTCAACAAGAGTGTATGACGAAAAGGAAGACAAAATATAGGTTGCAGCACAGGTCAATTATTCACTGTGTCTGTTCAATCTGATAAAAAATATTCAAGATCACTTTTCTCACAACTTGCATCTAGTGTGATGAGCATCTCATGAATGCTTTTTATTCTTGTCTTTTCAGTGGAGATTTATGTTGAGAGGGGTGTTTCAAAATTAAAAAAATATATATTTGAAGCAGTTGTTGAAAGAGACAGGTTATTACAGAAATAGCTGCTGATGCCTGGCTCTCAAAACAGGGATCTCGTCTGTGTTGCCGTGTTTTGGCAACACAGTCTCACCCCTATTCGTCACATACTGCCGTTTGGTCAGTCCCCCCCTGACGTCCATAAGCGACGTTGAGGGTACCCCCTTCACGTCGCGAGGCAGACGTCGTCGGTTAGTGCTGCACTCCTGCAAGACGAGAGGTCTGAACATGCGACTGGATTCAACCAATGAGAGCGCGTAGACGAAATCGAAACCTAACTCTCGGTGCGGACGGGAAAGACTCAATCAAGAAATAGACTCTCAGGGAGTTCATCATTGTAAAATAAACACTACAATAACTCTACACTAACACTATACATAGAAGAAGGGTTAGGGTTTGGGTTAGGGTTAGGGTTAGGGTTAGGGTTAGGGTTATGGTTATGGTTAGGGTTAGGGTTAGGGTTAGGGTTATGGTTATGGTTATGGTTAGGGTTAGGGTAAGGTATTTTGACATATTTTATTTTAACCCGCTACGTTGTCACG
>OMKN01080934.1:4430-17965 GCA_900302345.1 Melanonus zugmayeri
TGTTAGGTTTTCTAACATATTGTGTCTTAATATGTTGTCTTAGTGTGCTTTGTCTTAGTGTGTAGCTGCAATCATGACTGGATGCCCGGCCTAAACTCCACTCGCCCGACGGCTATTGTCTTAAAATGTGTTCGTTTTTTTTTACTATGTATGTCAATAATGGCACCCATTGCACTCCAAACCATCCCTGGAAGGCGGGAGGCCACTCTGCGTTCCTTCTCAAGATTTCTTCCTAAAATTGCCGATAACAAAGGGAGTTTTTTCTTGCCCTTTGGGGGGCTAGGGTTAGGGGGTGTCATAAACTATTTGGCTTGTGAAGCCCTTTGAGACTGTAACTGTGATTAAGGGCTATACAAATAAAATTGACTTGAATTTGATTCGATCGTTGAAAAGTGGCAAAAGTGAAAAGTGTCATAGCAAACATGCTGCTGATATGATAGCTAGCGGGCTAATGAATATCTTCTTCGCTACCCGCCTACTACCTGTGTCTGTATGCGCTGATTGGTTGAAATGGTCAGGACCTCAGCGCGTCAGCACAAAAAATAGCAAGCTACTGTGCACAGTAGGCATACATATTTTGTTTTAATAGAAGAAAATCTGATGGGATCTTGATATATAAGAATACGAGGAAATGGGATTTGACCTAAAACAGTTCAAAATAAATGTTTAATTACATTGCGTCTTTAATGTTTAAAACTAAGGATTGCGAAGTTTAGGTATACAGTTCGACATGGCTAAGTTCAGCATTAGGGGTAGTTACATGTAGGAATTGGTTTAGAGATGGTCAATTGTAGGCATTGGTAAATGGTGATTAAGTTTAGGTATTGTGATCATGTTCTCCCGACTCATAGAGCACAGAGAAAACGTCATTACTGGAGAACAAACCTTTTTGTTTTCTGAAGTTACCGCCAAGGTGACAACATGATTTATATGTCTTCTCTTCTAAGCTGGGATACCATAAGAGGACATCTGCTTGGGGTCGACTTTTTTTTGTTTTCACAAAGTCCAAGTGAATTGAGTAAACCAGATTGTGTGTGTTTATATGCAGTAATGGGGAGAAAAGAGTGAGCGCATTCCAGTGGGGTTTGCTCAGGGCCCCAAGAATAAAGAATAAACTTCTACTAATATTTCAGGTTAACCTAAAGACTGCTCTGATTAGTCCTATAACATGGTGTTTTAGAGCATTCCATTAGTATAGAACTAAACCTGTCAAAAAAAGTTCTGTCCCATTCAAATAATCTGAAATATTTTGTGCCGGTTCTATTAGTACATATATATTATATATCATTGGAAAGGGTATCATTTCTGGGGATCATTTCTGTATCAAATGGTGGGATATGTGGAAATATGTGCAGGACGTTCAGGAAGGACAGGGGGATTATTTACAAAATTCACAAGACACCCACACTCTACTTAATCTTTTCATTCCAGCTGTTTAGCTGGCAACCTAAACAGTCCCCACTACATCGCTGAGATATTGCAGCCACACATCATCCCATGTGCCCAGCTGATAGGCAATGGCTTTGTGTTGCAAGATGACAACACGCGCCCTCACCAAGCCCGGATCGTGGATGCATTCTTGCAGCAAAATGGCATCACACGCATGGCGTGGCCCGCCTGCTCACCGGACCTGAACCCCATTGAGTTGCTGTGGGAGCATTTGGGGTGAGCTACCCAATTGTGGATTCAGGCTCACACCACTCTTGCTGAATTGCGTGTCTTCCTCGTTGAAGGAATGGAATGCAATTGCCCAGGGCTGCGTTTCCCGATACCGGCATACCTTGAGTTTTCGCGATGTCCGTCACCGATTGGCTACGCGGACGCGCACACAAAACGTTTCCTGCCGCGTAGCCAATCGGTGACGGACATCGCGAAAACTCAAGGTATGCGGTATCGAGAAACGCAGCCCAGAACCGCATAAATCGGTCACTCCACTCCATTGCAATGCAGATGTATTGCGTGCATCCATGCTCAGGGTGGATACACAAGTTACTGAGCAGTAACTTAGTAACAGTATTCTTTGCAACCGGTATTGATGGAAATAAAGCTTGCCGTAGATTAGGTAGATACGAAATTTGGTAGGCATATGTATCAGGTCCAGACATACAAAAAAGCCTCTTCTGCGTTACCATTTTTGCCATTTGGAGACATTGTACTGTAACAAACTCCTCCAAGAGAATTAACATGACCGACTTCAAATTTGCTCAGTGTCATCTAAAGACCTTTGTGATTCAAAGTTTTCCCTGAATGGTGTTGCCGTGGTGACGCTGCGAATTTCGATGTTTCGCCATGAAACAGCACATTGCCCAATCTGGCCCAAATTGATCACGCTTCATAACAGTCCCGCCCTGAACATGTCTACATGTCAATATTGTCTCATAGTCATAGCGCCACCTACTGCCAACAGGAAGTCAGCCTTATGTGACAAACATCATCCGATTTACATGAAATCCACATATTGTGGTCTACACGTCATGTACAGCAACATGCCAGGCCAATATTGACTCAGTCATAGCACCACCTACTGGAAACAGGAAGTTATATGCCCTATACTTTTACATAGTACTCATAACAGGTTAATTAGATAACCACCTACCAACGATATGCAATCCGGCGACATGCACACGGGGCGAGGGCCCACAATACTGCACGCAGTTTTAATTATTATTATTATTATTATTATTATATATGGCACCATTGTGAAGGTGTAAAATAAAGTGAATTAAAGCCATGAAAGCCACCATACAGAAGCCCATCCACTCACCAGAGCACTGTTTCCCTTTGGAGTGCGGGCAGCTGAAGTCGTCACACTGACAATACTTGCCCCAGACCTGACCATAGTCATTCCTGCGACAGACACACTGTCCACACACACAGTCCCCCCGACCGCTGCAGGCGGGGGTCTGGGGATTGGGGCTGCAGTTGGCGTCGTCGGTCAGGCTGTAGTCTCCTTCCGAACACTCGCAGTGCGGGCCCAGCCGCCCCCGGTGGCACTGGCACACGCCGCACTCATATGTCCCGTTGCCCTGGTTGCAGAGGGGGCTGTCCGGCACGGCCTGGGCCTCACAGGCGCATCCGCAGGCAAAGTCCACCGTGACCTCCAGGGCGTCCTTGAAGTCCCGGGGTTTGATGGTGAATGTGCGGCTCTTCTCCTTGGGGCAGCCACGCAGACGGGCCTCCACACTGAAGGACACCTGTGAGGGTGGAGAGAGGAGGAGTGTGTCTGGTGAGTGGGTCTCCTGGTGGTAGTGGTGGTGGTGTTGGTGATGGCGGTGTGTCACAATAACAAGTTAGCCAGGGTCACTTGTACCGTGTCACCGATCTTGATACCGCTGCAAGACTTGAGACCGGGAATGACCTCCCCGTTGAGGCACGTGGCGTTGAAAGAAAGAGCCAGCTCCTCTGGGACGTCCAGAAGCTCCAGCTCCACCTTGGAGCGGATCTTCTGCTCGGGAAGCAGATGGACACATGGAAGTTAGGTTCCACTTTAGAATCAAGAACCTTAGGTTCCACTTTAGATGGAAGAATGTTGCCCAAATGTTATAATAAAACTAATAATACACTGATATATCTCACCGCATAAGCTTCCAGAATAAGTCGAATAATGTTCCCAGAGTCATCGGACAGTGTTCCCACTGTCGTCCCTGGAATGAGCTGACTGTAGTTCTGAGGGGATGGATGGATTGGATTAAAATTACAGTTAATTAATGTTAGAATTAATGTAATTTACGGGCCACATTGTTTTTTACTTTTCACCTTGTAGAGTGGAACCACAACGTTGGTGACAGCAAAGATTAGGTTGATGTTGTTCTCTGACATTTTCTCCGTCATCAGAGCCAAAGAGGGGTAGTCCTTAATCACACAGGAAACAGCACACTGAATGTTTCTACTTATAACTGAGTGATGCGTTTCTCAAGAACACTAAAATTGGATTTCCTGGAAAACTTTCAAATATTAAATTGTCCTGAAATGTCAAATGGGCCATGGAAGGAAATGTCCTTGGCAGTGTCCAGTTTTCATCTCTCTGTGTAATTGTGGTGTTGATGTATTTTTCCTCACATAAATATGGACTCTTATGGCAGGCCATCATTTACAGCAGTCAACTATAGGTTATGTGATGTGTTTTATTTTCTATTCTCTTCTTTACCAACATACGCATGTACCACTCTGCTATCTTTTAATGTGAAGCACATTGCATTGTGTTACGGCCCATGGTTTCATGTGTTCCTGTGCTTTGTTTTTGTGCCAGTTAATCCCTCCTCTGTCTTGTTTTCTTTGTTTTTATACATCTGTTGTTTGTGTTTGTGTTTGTGTGAGGGTTTAATTGGATGGTTTCTAATTGGCTGTTGGTGGGTGTGTTTCTGTTGATTGGTTTACCAGGTGGCAGCTGGAATATAAAAGCAAGCAAGCGTGAAGAGACCACAAGACATGTCTGTCGTTTACTCTTGTGATTTGTGTTATTTTGGTTTGTCCCATCTATTATCCTTTCAGTTTAATTTCCTCTGTGTGTTTCTAACATTCCTGGCTGCTGAGGTGAAAATGTCCATAACCATGGCCATAACAGTTGCCCTTTCCATACGAACATAATGGATATGACTCCTCCTTGTCTATTGGTGGGGGGCGGGGAGGAATTACCAGAATACAACTGTCTAACTGAGTTACCCTGCAGGTCACATTTGGACATATTTACAAGAAAAGTTTTTTTAACAACAGCCAGAAAATATTTGACAGAGAATACATATAGAAGCAGCAGCTACACTTTCGGATGCCATTAGAAAACATAGACAATGTATAACTTAGATAACATCAATTTGACATTCAAACTAAGAATGTGTGTAGGCAGTGCACTGCCTACACACTGTCTGCAGTCTGCACTGAAGTGTATCCTGTTCCCTGGCCTGCCACTCCTCCTCACCAGCACGGTGGACATGTTGTACACATCACTCCTGTCCAGGTGACAGAGGCCGTCGTTGGGCGCAACCACGCCGGCTATGCGTCCGTCCAGAGCTATGTGGGTCTTAGCATCCGTGGTGAACACCAAGAGGTGGGAGGCGTCTGGCCGCCAGCCAATCTTCTCCTATACGAAATGAACCAGACAGTGGAGCACCGGGGAAATGAGCGGGGTGGGTGTCACTCATTACAGAGTAGTAATTCACACACAAAGTGTGTGTGTGTGCATTCATGCACGTGTATGTGGTTATGCAGTGTGTGTGTGTGTGTGTGTGTGTGTGTCCATGCATGCATGTGTGTGCGAGTGGGTGTGTGTACATACGTGCACATATGTGCGTGCATGTGTGTGCGAGTGTGTCGTACCTTGCAGACCACCGCCTGCATGATGGCATCGAAGCCCCCCTCGGGAGAGTCTCTGTTCCTGGAGATCTGCTGCTTCGCCACCTCCTCAGTGAAACGACCCACCTGCTCCGTCAGAGAAAGCACGTTCTTGTACCCAAACTGAGCCAGGCAATTAGTCCCGATCCTGTGCACGCCCATCAGGTCCATGAAGGGGAAGATGGAAGAGGCAATAGCGTGGGAGGAGAGGAGGAGAGGAGGGGTGAGGTGTGAACACATGAGGTTTGTTACTCAAGACATTTTCCACTCCATTCCTGGGGGTCTCGGGTGCCCCCATGACCTATCTCAGCTGAGGATGGGCAGAAGGCACACAGCGCACACACACACACACACATACAGTGGGACTTCCCCAGTGAGAATTGAGTAGAGTTGAGTAGAAAGGCATTGGAGTAGAATAGCATTGAGTAGAACCAGTGTTGTGCATGAACGTGCTTAACTGTGTTATTTTGAAGCACCACTTCAAAATAATTGCCGCCGCTGCTTCAGAATTGAGAGTGGAATCCATGCGCCAGCATTGAACGTGAACTAGTTCATTGTGTGAACTTGCACTCGAACATTGCAACAGATCATGCCTTGCCTAACCTCGACCTCACCCTGATGATTAAGGTAACCATCCGCATCAGTTTTCACATTTTATAATGAATTAAAAATCAATCAAAGGTATGGTCCATGTTTACTGTGAGCACAACTGTGGGGGGGTGACATATTTCACTGTGTTAAGTCTACTGTGCCGAGTGAAACCTTCATCTCCACTTACCCATAGCAAGGGTTTTTAACAGCCACTTCCGGGGCAATGTACATGTATGGAGACATGGGCTTGTCCACAAAGGCCCCAAAGCCCATGCGCAAGTTGCTGGTTGTTTGGCCCATGGCTTTGGCGAGCTCGTTGCCCAGGGTGCGGAGTCGAGCCAAGTCGTCTTTCATGGAGTAGGACAGGTCCATGAGGTAGTAGAGGTCGACGGGGTAGTCCTCCACCTGCTTCACTGACACAGTGAAGTGCTGGGTGTCGTCTGGGGGTAAATAACACAGAGGAAGAAGAAATGGTGAGGACAGGACAGAGGATGGAGAAAAACTGTGGTTAGTTAGTGGTGGTTTGACTCGGTTTTAGTGGGTGTTTGACTCCCAGCCAAAATGTTCTGAGTTCAAACTCTGCAGTATATACCTATGGGAACATTGACCAAGATGCCTAACCCCTACCTGGTCCTTGTTGTATCTAATAAAAATCACTTTAAAGTCACTTTAGTTTAGATAAAAGCATCTTCTAAAAAATGATTAGGGATCTAGCACGGCATACCTCCAGTGATTTTCTATTATCCAACATGCAAGAATATCACACATATGTCATATATTTATTTTCTTCATCACCACCATCACCACCACCACCTTTATCATCACCACCACTACCACTATGGGAGAATTTTATTCTACACTTCTACTTCTGCTTTATAATAATGAAGAATGTGTGATAAGGTACAAGTTAGTAGTTATTGTGATCACATTTCCTTGTCCAGGGATTTGCATTTAAGCATACTGTAGAAATGTAAATTATGTTTCAGAGATAGTGAGACTGACCAGATGGTAAGGTAAGATAGGTGTGAGTGGAGGAAGAAACTCTGAAATGGTGTTAAAGTGTTGTTTCTAGGTTAGGGAACTATGATGTGATATCAGTTGTGTCACGGTTCTGCCCGTTTCCCTATGTTTTTTCCCTACCCTGTCTGGTCTATTGTCCGTTTTCTATGTTGTGTGTGTGTGTGTGTGGGCGTGGCCTTGGCTTCCGCTACTCACCTGCTTCCCATTCCTCATCAACGTCCTGCAGTATATCTACCCCGGTCTACCAGCCATGCGTCGCCAGATTATTCCGCCATATTCGTTGGTATTAATTCTCTCGGCCTCCTTAAGAGTTTTTAGACTCTATCCTTGATCTATCGATATTCTGGGAATCTTATGTGTTGTGTTTCTTGTATCTTATGTTTTGTTTCTGTCCGTAGTGTTTCCCCGTTTGTCTCTCTTCTCGTGTTGTCCCTCCCGACAACTACCCGTCCACCGGTCCTTGCTTCCACTACCCTGCCTGCCTTTGCTCCCGCTGATCTCCGCTTCCTCCCGGGATCCCCTCAACTATCATTGTACCATTTACATTCCCTGCCTGTATTCAAATAAATCGCCTTTTATCCTGCATCTCCTGTTCTGGTCTGCAAATAAATACATTTTATTTTCGATAGATTTTGGATTTTGGCAGTTTTGATCCTCCATAATTTTGGACCCTGACATTCAAAAACATTTTGCATCTGTCCTGACAGACGTGTGCTTTGGGTTTAATATTTATTTAAGGCTTTGACTATTCAATAGCAGCATTCCACTGTTAAAGGTCCCATTCCATGAAAAACGGAATTTCCCTTGCCTCTGATGATATAGGACTTAGGGGTGCTATATAAACATCATGGAAGTGTCAAAACACATTGTCCTGTGGTAAATTAACACCAGCCATCTAATGCAAATTTGCCTCAAAACACGCCAGTTGCACTTCTGCTTTAATAAGATTAATTTACATATGCCCGCCCCCTGCTTCCTTCAGCCACGCCCCCAGGCAACAGACTCGTCTTTAGCAGCATAGCCCATAGCACCCAGATAGCAGCATAGTAGAAGGAGGATGTCTCCCTCAACTTGTGGCTGTCGGCATGCAAACGTTTCTTTTCACACCTAGATTCTAATATACAAAACGAGTGGTTGAAATTTATTTTTACCCCATTTCCAACAAGAGTAAATCAGAGGTTGCTGTTTTGTTCGGCACATTTTACCACCGACTGCTTCCTCAACCAGGCACAATACAGTGCTGGATTTGCCACGAAGCTAGTGCTGAAGGATACGGCGATTCCGACTTTATTGGGCCCCACGTCAAACCCGCTGCCCGTAAGTAGCCTATTTCGGCAACATATTTAATGTTTTATTGAAGAGGCAGAGTAATCAGATGGCGTTACTGCATTAGGCCTAACTTATCACCGTTGGTAAACAGCCCGGTGTAACATTAGGCCTAGCGTTTTCCGATTCATTTACTAGGCCATAGATGCATTGTAACGATAGTGTCCAGCGGCTCACCGGGAAAACTCCCAGTGCTCCCGATGGTCCATCCCTGGCTACACGTAAACATACCGGGGCTCGGGGTAATAGAATCACACCACAAATCTCATGTCCTAAATGCTAACTAACATTTTCATATATTTCCATAGTTTAGCCTACATAAATAAGAGGCAGATCCTTGTATACAATTGGATTCAAGTATAATTCATATATTTATGTTGTCAGGTCATACCTCGCAGCAAAAAAGGGTGACTGCACTGCCAAACCAGTGAAAACTGAGCCAACATACCGTGAGTTGTTACAACTTGTATTTCTCATTATAAAAATTACACATTTACAGTTTAGTAATACTGGTGAAATAATGTTTTTCAGGTTACATAAACAAAATGATGGATCTCCTCTTCGAGCATGTGTTCCCTGACAACAAACATGTACATGGAGGAGGTGAAGAAGATTCCCATCCCAGAGCCTCTCTTCCCAGTACGAGACACAGTCAAAGGATGATGTCATCGCTGGGTACAAGTCACGGTTCAGTCAAGTGCCGGTAGACCAGGTCTGAATCCAACATACTGGCCAGCTGGAACAGGGAATTTACAACACCACACAAGATGGAATGAAGACGTGGACCCGCCGGCCGAGAAACCCCCAGCATCAATTGATGAAACACCTGTATGCCAGATGCCTGTAGCAACTGGGACAAGGACAGAGCATACAGTGTGATTATAGAGCAGTTGTGTAAATACATTGTTATACCATTGACAAAACCTTTTTTCATTTTGTAAATATTTCATAATAAAGTTCTTTATTATTGCAAGTACTTGTCACATCCATTTTTTTAATCTTATAAATTAATTTGCTGCTAAAATGTAGTATTTCTAACCCCTATAGGTATGTACTGTATAATGCTGTGTAATGACTTTGACTTATACATATCCACTACTAGATACTGATGTACCTGTAAGGTAATGACAAGACTTACTTTTCTAGCCCTCTGATACTCAAAGGCCCATAGTCCGCTCTGTATATGTTCATTGCATTTTGCAACGAATATACTGTACATTCAAACAAACAGATTCCAGTCCAGGGTGAAGAATCATACAAGTGGGAGGGCCTTCTTCCTCTGTTTCATTTGTCATAAAACCTATAGATTAGTGAAATATCATGTTACAGTAATTTGATTATGCTCATTTGTTGAAGGAATGTAAAGTTTAATGCAAACGACAAAGGTTATTTGCAAATACGTTGTGTAGGTACCTTGGGTGTGTCTTGGCAGTATCTGTTTTCTTGTTCAGTGGCATTGTGGCACAATTCCAACAGGTGTACCTTTGGAAAGATACAGTATGAAAAGGCTATCTTTATTGATAAGCTACAATACAAATCTATCATATTATTGTACAAGGTTAGGAGATTTCCCAGGTAGCAACATATCAGTTCAATGTTCCCCTGACACGCAACATTGACATTATTCAAGGTGTTTCATAAAACAAATGTACTTGTTCCAGTTAATATTTAGTATTTATTTTATTTCAATCAGGACACGACATTTACAGCTAATGTTATAAACTGCTTTACATTGGCTGCCTGTGGTTGTTCCAGGGTGAAGGACATGGCACACTGTAAATAGCCTGGATAGTGAGGTTAGCAGACATTCACGGGGCTAACATTAAGGCTCTTCATACAGTGTTAAGTAACAAACTACACAGAACACTGATGAAAATCACACATCTGAATGTGTAGCATAACACCATGTCCTAACTGAACGCGAGCGTCCAATTATCACGCCGTATCGCGTCACATCGGACGCTCTTGTCCGCACTAAATCCGTGAAATATGATATAATTCTCTTGCCATGAACTAAACTCCAACTAACTTTCAACTAAATGAATGAGCCGTTCCTCGTCCTTCTTCCAATGTGAGTGACAGGAAATTGAAGCAGGGAGTCTGACTCAAAACATTGCGTCACTCGCGGCCGGTCAGGACATCCAATAGAAAACAAATCAAACTGATTTGGTCGCTAACACTCGCATCGCATTCAGTTAGGACACGGTGTTAGTTACACAACATTGAATTTACTTTGAAGCAACACGAGTGCACTCTTCTGTTGTAAGAAATAACATGGCAACAAACGATACATTTTTTGTAATTTATTTACCATTGAGCAACGTCCATATCGACTCGCCTTGGTTGTTGCGGTTGTTCGTTGTCTTCATTGTCGTTTTCAGGGTCAGACTCTGGCTCAAACATGTAAGGTTCAGCCATTGTTTACCGGTGTCGCCGACTCGCTAGGAAAGCCTCCAGCAGCAAGTCTTTGGGGCCTGAGGCGCTATTAATTAACACTATTCAACTACTCATGACAGCTCTTCTATTAACAGTAAAAACATTCAAGTATTTCTTGAATAGTTTCTGTGTAAACACTTAACGTCTTTATTCATTATTCATTATTATTTAACCTCCCTCCATTTCAGATCACCCTGCTGGAGAACTGGTCTGCTGCCCAGAGTGAGGGAGTGCCACCAAGTGAGTATATTCCACTTCCTGTGGAAACCATTTTTATGGATTTATCTTTAAGCTAGATAGCAGCACCATCCATCCATCCATACTCCTTGGCTGTAATTATCCACAGAACAGAGCTGCCCCAACATGCCTATTGCCAGGGTTACTATTCCACTATCATGCAGATTCCCTGGATACACCCCAATCGTGGGTAAAACGTCTCATGGGACAAAAGACGCGAGCTCCAAACCGTGCGACTAGTGATTCTTCGATGGTACGCCCACGCCAGGGACAATGACACTGAGACGCAAATGGAAGTGCACTGCAGTGATTTTAGATTGACGATATTCGCTTGCAACACAAAATAGCTTGTTGAAAAATAAGTTTTCTTTCAGATTAGTCTTGTTCTAAAGCAGGGGGGTCAGACTCATATTAGATAGTGGGCTGGATTGGTTCAAATGAGACCTCGTGAGGGCCGGATTCTTTTTTAACATCAATATGACTCAACACATGGATATTTAGGCTACTTGCTGATTTATTATTTCAAATAATTCAAGTGGCCTACAGATACTTGTACCAATCAATGAGAAATTGCATGTTGGCACATGCAACGAACATCATTTGTTGCACATACAATTAACACAATGTAAAATTACAAAAAGTAGGTGCAACAGAAAGCATTTTCCTATTCTTGCAACATCTTAACAATGCATAATGAGTAGGGGTGTAACGGTACACGTATTCGTATCAAACCTGTATATAATATAATTATAATACCAGTATTGACTTCTCCCTCAAATGAATACCTATGTCTCTCAAATTTTACAATATAGCCTATAAAACCAATTAATTGTGTGTGTAGTATTCTCAACTGCATGATTCGTTATTATTTGTTCTTTCATATAATTATATAATAATAATAGTGCTAGTGTTTCCCGACCTATCTCTTCGATTATGATGAAACATTTTCAGCCAACGTGGATAAGAATACGCGGGTGAAATGGATGTATATTTGGGATAGAAATATAACCTCCACTATGAAAATTCCCCCTCAAGCTCTATTGTTGTCCTACATTGCTGTTAGACTGTCACTTATTTTTTTTCATGTTTCCAAGCATTGATTGTGCTGTCCAATTCTGTATGCATCATGAGATTTGCCTGTAATGCCTTTTGGTTGCGTAGGTGGAACTATGAGATTGAAATGCTATGTTGTGTTCCAGTAAAAGGTTCTCTCTTCATCTCTTATTTTTCTCTTCCCTCTCCCCACCTCCAGCCAGTTTCTGTAGCACAGTTGAGAGTTGTCCTCCCACACACAGATACGCCACACTATCTAGACACACACACACACACACACACACACACAGTCCTGCATTCACACATGCACCAGAGGGACAGGGCAAAGTGTGTGTGTGTGTATGCACCCTAGATTCAAATGAATGAAATGGCAACAACGAGGCTATTCTATACTATTTTTCTATTTATAATGATCTTTATCTAAAGGATTCAAATATGTGTGTTATGTGTGTGCAAGTGGGTGTTTATGCTAATGACCAAGGGAGCTACAGTGTCATCAAACAGAACGTGTCTCTTTCATAGTATACCCTGGAAATTCAAGGCCAATTACACAACATAGGCAAATTGTGCCAGTTTTGCATGCAACACACTTGTTACGTTGTTCTCTGAATAACAACATACCTTTTTCACTTGTCCAATGGCAATGCAGCACTCTTACAAGGACATGTAAACAATGTAACTAAGTATTGTAGTATTGATGCAATACAGTATTGTAGTGGTAGGTGTAGTTAGTTACACAGGTCCCTAACAGTTAGTGTCTGTGTTTGACAGTGATCAGTTCTCGTATGGCTCTGGGGTAGAAGCTGTTCTTAAGTCTGTTTGTCTGTGATTTGATGGACGTGAAGCATCTACCAGAGGGCAGCAGGTCAAAGGGTGGGATGGGTCTTTCAGTATGTTGGCTGCTCTACTGAGGCAATGAGAGCTGAAAATCTGTCTTCCAAAGAGGGCAGTGCGCAGCCCATGATCTTCTGGGCGGTGTTGATGACCCTCTGAAGGGCTTTCCTATCCGCTGCTGAGCAGCTGGCATACCACGCAGAGATACAGTATGCCAGCACACTCTTGATGGAGCAGTGGTAGAAGGACACCAGCAGATTGTTTTTCCTGAGGAACCTCAGGAAGTAGAGTCACTGCTGTGCCTTCTTGACTACTGTGGTGGTGTTGGTAGTCCAGGAGAGATCTTCAGCGATGTGCTTACCCAGGAACCTGAAATCAGGGACCCTTTCCACACAGTCCCTGTTGACTTACTGTATAGTGGAACGGGGTCTGCACTGTTCTTCCGGAAGTCTATTATGAGTTATTTTGTTTTTGAGGAGTTCAGGGTGAGATTGTTCTCTGAACACCACGTTGCCAGTCTTTGGACTTCATCCCTGTAGGCTGTCTCGTCTCCTCCTGAGATAAGTCTAACCACAGTCATGTTGTCCGCAAACTTGATGATGGTGTTGGTGGAATGGGTGGGGGCGCAGTCATGAGTGTAGAGGGTATAGAGGAGGGTGCTCAACACACAGCCCTGTGGGGAGCTGGTGCTGAGTGTGATGGTGGGGGAG
>OMKN01080945.1:4645-16207 GCA_900302345.1 Melanonus zugmayeri
CATGCAATGGAATTAAAGTATACTTGCATATACAGTATATACTCTACGTACCCACGCTGGATAGTTCCACATGCTGTGTTTCGATATTTTGGAAACAATACTATGTAGTACAATAATGTAATCCTGTATTACAATTAAAAATGTCTTCTGTTTTGCATTGTTCTTGTAACGTTTATCTGTCGGGTTCATGCCAGTGAAGCCCAGGAGTTTTGCATTGTACACTTTGGGGGGGGGGATTCTATTTCCTTTCTTGTGCCCGAGCATAGCTCCAGTGATACTGATACTGTTAGAGTTTCCGTTATCCATACAGGCATTGTGTTTAGAACAGAGTAATCCAACTATTTAAAATGTCTATTTAAAGTGTATAAATAACCTGAAGCCTCTCCGGTGTGTTGTGTGTGGATCAATGTGCATGCACGTGTGTGTGTGTGTGTGTGTCAGGGCTGTAGTCGAGACCACCTTGGTCGAGTCCAAGTCCAGATCGAGTCATTGGTGAAGCAAGTCCGATTCAAGACCAATATCGAGGAGGGGTCAAGACCAAGTTGAGACTAAGACCGCAAAAATATGAGGTTTCTAAAGGCATATTTCAACAATATGCCTGGACTCTACTATAGCCCTGGTGTATGTGTGTGTATGTGTGTGTGTATGTGTGTGTGTATGTGTGCATGCATGCACATTTATGTTGTGTGTGCGTGTACATGTGTGTGTGTGTGTGTGTGAGCATGTGTGTCTCTGGATCTCTGTGTGTATGTGTGTCCATTTGTCTTTGTCTGTGATTGTGCACAGGGGATACCAAAGCGCTCTATTGGTGCGTGACATCAGTCTGTGTGTATGTGGAGTATGGGCGGTCCAGCGAGGATGGCTACTTTAGGAGCGGCTGTTGCCTCACAGGACTGCAGAAATGTAAGGAGGTGAGAGCCTGATTGACTGACACAGAAACAACGGCAATAGAGAACTTTGACGAGTCTCATCGCATTGAAGATAAAGAGAGGAACCTGTGGCTGCCACAACACAGCCCCCATAGAAACAGCCTCTCGTTTTCATCATTCCTCCTTCTCTCTGGCCTTCTATCCGCTGCAAGATCCACAAGACGCAAGGTACTCACTCAATGACAAACATGATTTGGTTTCATTCTGATTTGTGTTGATTTGATTGTGCATGTTTAAGTAGCTATGTGAGTTTGGTTTTTCATTTATCTATACAGATGTACATTTTCATTGGTTACAGGAATCTTTGGACATATAAACAAAATAATCTCATCATGAGGATCCATATCCATCCTACAATATTTCATCTTTCACAAATGGTTATTCAAATGTGGTTATTTTCCATACAAATAATAACTGTAACTCTAATATTATGTCACGCAACTGATAAGCATTCATTCATACACGCATGTTCCCAGAATATATGCAAAATGAATACAAATACATATTTTCTGTCATGTTGTTTTCAATGCCAGATCTTTTTCTCCACCCTGCTTACATATTAGGCGTTGAGCACCAGTCTTCCAATAGAAAAGGCCACATCCCTTCAACAGAAATCATCCACCAAAGCTGCAACTGCTACCTCTTCCGCTCCTCTTCCCACCTGCCTCTGGAAGCCTGCTCCCGGGACACGTTGCTCTTCCTCTTGGTCTCTCGCTCTCTCTCTCTCTCTCTCTCTCTCTCTACGGCTCTGTGACTCCGTCGGCTCCGGGATGGACCGCTCGGTTAAGGAGCTGTTCCTCAACTTCATGATCGTCTTAATCACCGTCCTGCTCATGTGGCTGCTCGTCAAAACGTACCAGGACTGAACCCACTAAACCGTGTAGAATGGATGAAAGAATATTCTGGAAGGGTGGGGGGGGTGTTGAGTTCGGCAGTGTAGTTTTGTTTAGGAGACGCATGAGTCAAGTGTTTACAGCAAAGGCTCTGCCGTGAAGAACGTTTCAGACATGTTGCATGTACATCTTTTTATTTCCATTCTAGCAGCACACTGTTCAGAATGTGACCCACATTGTATTCATGATCAGGTTAATGTAATGTAATAAACATACAGAGAAGCCATTGAGCAATGGTAATTCAGATCTACCTTGTTTCATATTAAGGGATAGAAGTTTGTTTTAAATTCCAGCACAGCTTATGGACTCGATGTGGACTATACATTTTGTCACAAATGTTTCTATTTTAGAGAACTTCATGTATTATTAGACTTTATAACATCAAATTACACAACTTCTGAAAACAGTAGGGTGATTTTCTGGGGAATACAATATAAATAACATGTGTTGACTGTGCAATGAAAATAAAGCCCAATTTATATGTACACTTGTTCCACATTCATTAGTCTTATCATACAGAGGCTGTTCATTTTGTATTTACATTTTGTTCTAAATGGCTGCATAGAGAATCTTCTGGGACAGTTCATATCATATGAACTGTATAATGTGACTTATACCCCTTTAAACAAACACATTTGACAATAAATATTCCAGCTGCCAATGCAAACTTAGTACGAAAAAGTAGATTGACGAGAGAAGGAAGCAAATATAGCTGGTACTTAAAACATAGCAAAGAAACATGGATTTCCAGGGGGAACATGTTAGTGGGGTGAACTATTAAAATAACCTATTACAAACAACTCAAAACAAAGAGGAAGCATAGCGTTGATAGTCTCCATAGACTTATTGGCACACCTTGGTTTAATACTCTGGTCTATTGAGCGACCCAGCAGTCTAGCTTAGGGGTTTTGAGACTGAGGAGAGCCCCCTGTCCCCCGAAAAAATAATGACTGGCTTGTTGACATGTATGATGTACAGTAGGCCTACATCCACTTGCATGCACCTATGCGTGTGCGTCCATGAATGCATGAGTGCATGCGTGTGTTAATACTATGCACTGTGCATTACGCTGGGTCTCCCCCCTCCCCCCAGGGGTCTCTGTATCTGTTGAAGCTGATGAGCTGACAGTGGAACTCGGTGAGGCCTCTGGGCATCGGGGCAACGTCCACCCACTGGCTCCGCCCACTGTGGTAAACCTGTTCAGGTCGCAAAGCACAGCGGGACAGAATGAGCAGCAGAAATGAACTCCCGACATGAAATAATCATGAAATGGCAGATGAGACCAAATAAACCGGTAATCCAGGAACACAGGAAACAATTGGTAATTGATTAATCAATGGTGCAATACATTTCATGAGGAAGGCCCACTGGCCATCACTTTATTCTTTGTTTACTTTGCATTACTATTTATGCTCCCTTGAGTGCCATACTGGGCACAACCCAGCAGCCATTACCCCTGTGTCCCAGATACACTGCACAGCTTTTACACCGTGCGGTTTGCAGAGCGCAGCATTTCTAACTGTTTTAGTATTACACAACCTGTGTTATTACCTGAACCTCATCTGTGATCTCATCAGGGGAGTAGTCTCCACCGAGGATGTAAATTCTGTCTCTTGTGCCCACCGCCCCGGCGTTGAACCCCGCGCACTCAAACGACCCTTCGCCCTTCCAGATACATGTCTCTGGACAAAAACTATACACCTACAGCAAACACAAGGCCAAGAACAGACACGTGTTGGATAGGTCTCTAATAGGACTACTTGTTTTTAAAGATAATGATTCAATGATTAAATAAAGGTTACACATGTTTCAATATCAAAATACAGATGAAGCTCTTTATCCAGACAATTCCCCCGCTATCCCTGATTCCATGCCAACCTCTCTATGCATCAAACTCATGTTCAGCACACAAACATGCATTCATTGGTTCATTAATCCAACCATTAACCGTCCATTAACAATGACTGACCTTATAGGTAGACAGGTCACAAAGGTGCAGCGTTTCATGAATAGACACGGCCTTGACTAGCTTGGCGTGGAAGAACTGGCCAAACTCGGCCACCAGGCGGCTCCACTGGTCCTGCCGGGCGTCGTAGCTGAAGAAGCAGTCCAGGGAGGGGTTGAAGGAGTCGGTGATCTCCACCTCCGAGCCCAGGGTGTAGATGATGCTGCCACAGGCGCTAGACTCTGGGTAGAAGATGGCCGTTGGCAGAGGGCTGACTGAAGTCCAGTTCCCAGAGAGGGGGTCATAGTACTCCACCTATTGGTTGTGCAGAATTTTATTTTATTTTATTTTATTTTATTTTATTTTATTTTATTTTATTTTATTTTATTTTATTTTATTTTATTTTATTTTATTTTATTTTATTTTATTTTATTTTATTTTATTTTATTTTATTTTATTTTATCATTGAAACTTGTTTGTTTCAATCCTGTATATCTTACACTGAACTAAAGTCACAGACCTGTACATGGGAAGATACAGTAAGAGAGAGAGAGAGAGAGAGAGTAGAGAGAGTGACCTCCAGAAGAGGGGGTGTCTCCCCTCTGGGTCCCCGGGTCCGTCCTCCGATGACGTACACTCTGTCCAGGCAGGTGACGGCCGCGTGCATGGTGCGCGGCGTCGACATGGCGGCCACCGCCGTGCAGCTTCCCGTCACGGGACAGAGGCACCAAACCTCATCTGTGGCGTCATGGAACGGCTCGGCCACATGGAGGCGCACCGCTCGGCAACAATTACCCCGGCAACCACCACTCACAAACATCTGGAAAGACAATGGGAAGAAGGAAGTATTAGCGTGTCTGCAATGTGTTTGATCTATCACTGAGCCAGTTCACTTGGTTCAATTGGTTGTGGCAATATTGCAATATTGCCAAGAATTTTAGCTGTGCAATATTGCAATATTGCAATATTGCACAGCTAAAATTCTTGATTTCTTATATTGTTGTTAAATAATAATAAGCATTCCCTTTGCATTGCCTGACACATGCACCGCCTGCAGGAATGTTTCTTGGATTGAATGTTCCACTTAAAGTCGAGCAGAAGCAGCGATTCTAGAGCATAGATCTGCCTCAGGGTGATGTATTTCCGGTTGAAACGGGCCAGATCTCGGGCCTCATCAGCACAAGACTAGCAAGATACTGTGCAAGTAGGCATATGTCATATTGTGTTTTACTAGAAGAAGATCTGATGGGATTTTGATATAAGAATACGAGGAAATGGGATTTTTGTAGTTTTTTTGGCATATATTGTTAGATAGGTGCCCAATATGACCAGGGAGGTGACCTAAAATGGTTAAAAAGACATTTTTCATTACCTTGCAAGCATTACCTTTAATCAATTGGTGGACTGGTTTCTTTATCAACACCGACAAAATATGTAAATTCCAGACCAGAGCATGTCAACACTCTCAACACCCAGCACAGCAGTGTCCACCCCTACCTTCTCAGCATAGCCGGTGAAGTGTGATCCCGGTGGGTCGGGCACCAGTGCCGGTCCCAGCGACACCTCCCTCCACCGGTCCGCTTCCAGGGAGTAGCAGAAGGTGTGGCGGATCTCGCCGTTCTCCTCCGTTTTCTGGGTGTAGATGTAGCTCTGTGCGGTGGCGGGCCTGGCGTTGGTCAGCAGGCCGCCGTACTGGCTCTGCTTCCCGTGGGCCTCTGACAGCAGGGTGACACAAGCCTCGTTGCTGCGGAGGAGAGACTCTGTGTCGCGCAAAGCCTGGAGATATAGGGTGGGGTAGGGAGGGTAGTAGCAGCGACAGAATATCCCATGCATACAAACGTCATGGTGCCAATGGCATTTAGTGGACTCCTATGTAGGGGTTCAGGCATCTTCAGGTAGGCCGCGATCATTGGGGATTCAAACCCAGAACATTTCGCTTGGGAGACGAATAACCTAACCATTGCGCCATCCTGACCCCAACGTGAGTAGAAATGTGTGTGTCTGTGTGTATTTGCACAATGTATATGGGAGCCATGTGCATGTGGGGGGGTACCGTCAGCACTGCAGCAGGTAGATGGTGCAGTCGGGTGAGAGACAGTAGTCCTAGCAACAGTCTCCTTCTCCCTGGGAGATCATGACGTATCCATCTCAACAGTGACATCACCACTGCCTCCTCACTAGGTACGTGCAGCGCATCCGCCCTTAAGCAGGCTTCTAACATGTCCACCTGTAAGAAGACATTCATGACACAAAGTATGTACACATGACAATATAGTTTTACACATTTTAATGTGTTTTCCCTATACTGCTATGTACGAAAAAAGAAAAACGAACGTCATTTAACTGATACTTTTATAAGTGGCCTACAGTGATTTCAGATATATGTCATTAAGGAGCAGGATGGGGTTCGGTACTTTGGGGATTGAACCCAGTACCTTTCGGCTGGGAGCCCAACACCCTAGCCATTACTACTATCCTGGCCCCATGACACTACAGCTGCTTTTTTAAATCAAAGTAAAATACAATACTGCACCTGCATTTCTAGGAAGTCTTGGGTTAAAGAGAGGTTGTGGAAGTTCTGAACCACAAACTCATTGGCTTTCTGCTGTAGGGACGATGACCCATAGCCCTCAGCCAGAGCCGTGAGGGACAGACAGTTGGAGAGGTCCAGGGTACTGATGAGGAAGTCACTGCAGGCCTTGGAGAGAACTGAAACCTGTGTGTGCAGACCTACAGGTTACACTCAGTACTCAATACATTCAAACATTCAACCCACTATTTAGACCCATTACATCATATTTAAAGGCGTCTGTGAATGGGAATACTAGCATTCTATCAGATCTTCAGTCTACCTCATCTGGACTATATTAGCTCGGCATAATTGTTATGAGGTCATTGTACCTGCAGGAATGAGGCCAGCTGGAAAAGCATGTCTACGTTGTTGTCAGTGATGACCGCCTCCCCGGTGTACGCAAAGTCCAGGAAGGAACCCACTGCTCCAGGAGACTGGTTGCCCAGAGTTACGGAGCCATCGTCGCGCTCACGCATATCCACTTCAAACATTGCTCTAATAGAAACATATATAAAGATAGATGGATCAATACATAGGTGTGTGTGTTTGTGTGTGAGCAAGAGAGAGAGAGAGAGAGATAGAGAGAGATAGAGAGAGGCCGGATGTGTCACGGCCCCGCCCGTCTGTGTGTGTGTGTGTGTGTGTGAGCAAGAGCGAGAGAGATAGAGAGAGGCTGCATGTGCCACAGCCCCACCCCTGTCTGTGTTTGTCTATGTGCGTGTGTGTGTGTGTGTGTGATCAGAATCATATATACCAGTTCACTGCCTTTGTCGGGTCATTGTACTTGTCATGTGTCGTTATGTGGTTTGTCGTTATCGTGAGCTTGGCTATATCGTGTTTCCTGGACTCCCACGCCTGTGAGCTTTTTGTTTATCCTACATAAAATGTATTGAACTGTCCCCGTCTGGCTGCGCTGTTTGCATTCTAGTTCACTCCCTTGTGCTCCTGCTGCATTGTCAGCACACAGCGTGGGAGACAGAGGAAACTGACTTTTCACTCAGTTTTTTTAATGCTATAACATAACATAATGTACTTTCTCTCTCACTCACCTGAAGAAATCACTGCAGGCTGCCAACACACACCGATGGCAGGGGAAGGTGCGCTGCTGGGCCTTTATGGTGAAGTCAAACAGCAGACCTCGCTCGCGGAACGACCGGAGCACGCCCAGGAGCTGGAGCCCGTGGGACTCAGACGCCCGGAGCAGAGTCCGGCGCTCCGGGATCCCGTTACAGCGCTCCACGCCGTCATCCTCCTTCTTCATGGCGCGGCTGCCGCTGGCGGGGGGAGACGGGGACACCTCGAGACATGCGTCCATCTGGCCAGAAACGAAGAGTCCAATGCACTATTGGCTTAAAATAAGAGTGTAATTGCATGCATACTCCTGTTATCCTTTACTTTGATGAACCCACTCAGCGAACACACTTCTATGCTGACATGCCTGCGGTTCCAGTCCAACCGATGACTGTGTAGTTTTAAGCAATAGCTTCACATTGCCTACAGAATAATAACTTTGATGTATGGTTTTTATCAGGGCAGTAGGCCTATATATCACTATATGTATATATATATATCACTATATATACCACCGGACCATCAAAGAGTGTGCTCACTTTCAAATGACAGGTAAGCTGTGTGAGCGCGAGCCTGGTTGTACTTACGGCGTCAGCACCCTGGACAGTTCTCCTCAGTTCTCTTCCTCGTGCCGCTTTTGCTGCCGGAAGAAGGATGTGTTCTCGCGAGAACACAGCTCCACCCCGTCACCGGTCTCTCGTCCGGCGGTGGATGTTGCTTCGTTGATTGTAGATTGTAGTTTTATTGTAGTTTTATTTCAAATGACTTGCTTTTATAATCATGTTAGCACATGTTTCGGGATTCGCATGTGTTCCCATATTATGTAGCCTGTTTTGAGAAATAAATCTTTTGGTGCAGACAGTGACGTAACGTGAGGCTTATTGTTATTATTGTCTGGGAAATGTAGTCTTTAAAAGCCTACCTGTCAGTTGTCGGTTTTCATTTATCTTCTTTGATTCTCAGTTGCATTTAAATACATACATTTTTCAGATAAGGTAGACAGACAGTAGGTCTAATAAAAGTTAAAAAAAAATATATATATATGCATTGAAAAAAAGTATCCGTACAAATACAACTTTGTATTTGCTAAATTGTTTGCTAAATTGTTTTAAAAGTGTAAGTGTAAAATCGAGGGGAGCTGGGAGTTTGCACATCCAAACGGAGTTTGCAAGAAGTGCATCCTATCTAGACTCAGATCTCTAGAGTTACGGTGACTTCATCGGCTACACCCACAATGAGCATGTAATAATAATCCACCACCTTTTCTCCATCGATCTACACGTTCAACACGTTCAGCCACCGGGGGGCGCTCCTCCACTGAGGTTCCTCACCGTGGCCCCTACTAGCGCCTACTGTTAATAGTTCTCATAATAGCCTACATCAATGCTACTCATGCCGATTCATTCGTGTAATTACCATTTACCATGGTGTGTTTTCAAACGTTTGGTTGAACGCATTCATTGGTGATGTGTTGTCTGATAGTAGCTGATCCTCCAGGAAACAAATCTGCCGCACAAACCGCTAAAACTTTACATTTTAAAACTAGTAAACGATTACATTTAACATAGGCATACTAGCTGTACATTCTGCAAACGTATGCAAGTAAGGCCTGTTTATTTTTGCTTCGTTCTGCCACCCTTGGAAATAGGATACAAAGCCTCATTAAAATAGGCCACATCATTATTTACACACAGATTAGCTGATGTAAACCCAGTGTTATAGTGAAAGGGGATGCTATGGTCCATATAGTTACCCATCCAATCTGAGCAAATAAATGTATCTCCTAATGTATCTCCGTGGTCTGGATGAATATTAGGTTTAGATATTGGCAACATCAAACCCTAAATATTTATTCATACCACCGAAAATAAGCTGGGAAAAATGTAAATATGAGAGACAAGTAACCTAGCAATTAGGGTAATACCCAAGGAGTTTAACCTATTAAACTACTCAGATAATAATCATAATAATAATACATTTTATTTTAAGTGCTTTTGATGGTACACAAAGATAAACATATTTTTAAAATTCTATTTAAAATATAAACTTTTTTCCAATTATTATAATATTGCCGTTGTTCTATTTGATAGGTCTAACAAAAAAAAGCACTACCTACTACTAGGCTACTACTATGACATAGGCTACTACTACATAGGCTACTACTACTACTACTACGTGTTTATAGTAGACACTTGATTATAGGGCAATGCAAACTATTTGAATGTGTAATTATTATTATTATTATTATTATTATTATTATTCAATGGTCGGACGGGGCAGGTCCTCTTTCATAGCATCCCTGCATCTCCGGTGAACGGGTCCCCATCCCCCACACAGTGACCGTCTGAGTCTGTTCCCAGCGCCACTACACACACACACACACACACACACACACACACAGCGCGAGAGCACCGCTACGGCAGAACCGTACTGCAACGTTGCCAGCAGACACAAGACACCCCAAAGAAGAGATACCACGTACACATTGAGAGACTTTTCTTTGTTTCCACCGAGTGAATTTGGTAAGGACCCAACCTGCTTACACGGGCGGACGGGAATGTTTATACGTCTGCGTTGTTTCTCGGTGGTTTTTCCCCGTGTCTTTTTCCCTCTCGGTCTCTCGTTTAATTGTCCTCCGCGGTGAGCCGCCTAGCTAGCGGCTCGGCTAGCGCTCGGCTAGCGGGGGGAGCCCGACACCTAACGGGTTTCTCTCGGGGCGCATCACGGCGTCCGCGGGTCTAGCGGGACGCGTTTCGGTAAACCGGGTCCCGGTGTATATCGGTGCGTCGGTTACAATAAGCAGCGTTCGTGTCACGGCGTCGGGGGTACATCGTCCGCGCTGCTGCCTTGCTACGCGGCTAGCGCCGTGCGGGCAGCGGCAGCGTGTGTTGCGGGGACGCTACGGCGGGGCTAAGGCTCTGCCGCTCCGGTGTGCTTCGCTAGCGGAAAACACGCGATATATCGTGACTTTTCACGGTTCCGCACACCGGGACGGCGGTTGGCAATAACGACGCCGACGGCCGTGTTATCCGGAGACGTTCCGGTGAATGTGCATTTCACGGTGGTCGGGAGAGGGACTCGGTGGAGATTCAAAATGGTGTCGGGAGCTTGTTTGTGTGTGTGTATGAGTGTGTGTGTGTGTGTGAGGGAGAGTGTGTGTGTGAGTGTAACCATTTTGGTCGACCGGCCGCCGTCTCCGGAATGCGGAGCCGCGGCGATGCCTGCGATTCCCCGGTAGTTCATCCCGTTATATCCCGTGTGAATCTAAAGGCGGTCATAAGGGTTTAAAGGCTCGACCGGCCCGGTTGTTTAAACCGCGTCTACGGGCCGGATCGCGTCCAAACACGCGTGAGGGTCGCTTGATCGAGTGTGAATCGTGCGGTAAATGATCTCACGGGGCATCATAATAAATATATAAAAACCAACAAAAGGGCGTATTTAGTTTTTCGTGCCCAACTCACGTTATCTGCTAAACTAATCCGCATGTACATCTTTCGCGAGATGCAAGGCGGTTATTTTCTTTTCAATTTACTCTTAATCTTAATTTTTTTTAAAGAAGAATCGTGTTAAAAGATATTGTCATAATCCATATTCCCACGACTCCTTGTTGTAATCGAACTAAATGAAAACACCAAAACCTTATCGAATATATCGGTCTATATAATATCTATATATCTGTATATCACATGAGCAGCAAGGTAGTGGAAAAGCAATTGAAAGTTGACAGTATTTGTTCAAATGTCTTCATCAAATACACTGATATGCAGTCTTTTAAAAGCCACGTGTGTATACAATGCATATGATTATTATTAATGTAAAAATGTATATTTGTGCGTTTCCATGATAGTGTCCCTTCTTGCAAATAGACCTGGCTTGGATGCTTAATGTGGGTTTTGGTGCTTGTTTTGTATAATCACATGTGTGTGTGTGTGGGGGGGGGGGGGGGGAGTTGACAATGCAGCCATAAAACTGTCAGGCTGGAGAAAGCTGAAGTCACTTAAATGTTAGGGGAGCCAGCCATTTTATTACAGACTGCTGTCTTTCCAGCATGAATTCCCTTGTGGCATCAGTCCACTTAATGAGTTTCTCATCGGCGATCAATGATCCAAATGCTTATAGATGGCCTCTTCCAGATTCACCCCCCCCCCCCCC
>OMKN01080951.1:0-16016 GCA_900302345.1 Melanonus zugmayeri
CTCAAGTTTGGACGAACTCTTAGTCCTGCTTCAGCCATTGTCATGCCATGGACAATGACATGGTCAATGACTGTTGCTCGCATCTCGTCTGTAATGATGGTGCGAGTTTGTCTTGCTCTCCCTCCTGGGCCTGCTCCTCTTCCTCCTTGGCCTGCTCCTCTTCCTCCTTGGCCTGCTCCTCTCCCTCCATGGCCTGCTCATCTCCCTCCTCTGACTCGAACTCCTCTTCCTCTACCTCCTCCATTCGAACTCCTCTTCCTCTGCCTCCGTCCATTGTGTTCGTTTGGAACCTTCAGCAAACTGTGCACCTGAACTGGCTTTTATAGGTGTGGTCACATCATTTGCAACAAGTGTCTTCAATTTTGAGTTGTTGTGTTTAATGAATGAAGCCAGGTATGTTCATTGTGTTCAAATTTTGCTGACTGTGACAAGCATTTTGCATCACATGAGCTTTAATTTGAGAATTTGAGCAGAGTTCTTTGCAACTTGTGTTTTAGCAAGAAAAAATGTGTTTAGATTTATGAGAAAAGGAGGATTGTGTTTTGTGAATTGTGTCTTCATGTGAAATGTGTTTATGGTTTTGGCAAATGGGGGCTAGTTTTATTAAATGTGTTTAGAGAACTGGTCGTTTGGTTTAGAGAATTGGCTTTTGTGTTTTAGCAATCGAGAAAAACTGTAAGTTGGGATTTGTGCAGGTAAAGCCGGGTACATCTTGGATTAGGAGAGGAATGTGTACACTGTTGCACTGATGTTTTTGGATGCCTCTGTTTTCCTTGTGTTTGTTGTGCGTGTATGTATGTGTGTCCGTGTGTGTGTGTGTGGGTATGTGTGTGTGTGTGTGTGTGTGCGTGTCCGTTCCTGAAGATGACTGTGCTACTGTTTCCAACACAGAGGGATTCTTTTTGTCCCATCACTCTCTGCCACCCTCCATCTCCTGCTTCCAGCTCACTCCCGCTCTCGCTCTCTCGCGCGTGCGCGCGCTCTCTCGTTCGATACCTCACTCTCCCTCTCTGCCTTATCTCAATTATCTGGACAAACAGTAAAAGCTTTTGTTTGGCAATGAATCCTTACTGTAGGCTCGCTCACTGTAGCACACTCAAATTGCTGTGATAGAGAGATAATGTTTGTTTTGCTGCTCTGTTCCTCGGTGCCAACAGTGTTGGACCTGCTCACTCGCTCACACATCTAATGCCATAGCAGCACAATCTCTCTCTCCCTCTACTGCTTGCTCGCTTTCTCTCCATCACTCTCCCCCTCCTTCTCTCCTCTCTGTCTGACAGAACTGTAGGAACGTAAAACATGTTTATGTGCCACCCCAGCAGCATATCTATCAGTTATATTGCTCAATTGTCACCAGATCCATTACACCTCACAGGGGGGGGACATCAACGCTTTGCACCTACGCCTGTCTGTTGGCATGGAATGCTCCCCCACAGCTGATCAAAACCAGATCTGTAGTGAGTATGGTTCACCCCCTGAGACCAGATCTGTAGTGGGTACGGTTCACCCCTGAGACCAGATCTGTAGTGGGTACGGTTCACCCCTGAGACCAGATCTGTAGTGCGTACAGTCCACTGCCTGAGACCAGATCTGTAGTGGGTACAGTTCACCGCCTGAGACTCTGTGAAGGCACTTTGTGCTGCCACAGCCAAATATCTGTTGCTAAATCTGCGGCCGCCAACAAGTGTTCTCAATTCTATCCACATTCCATCCTCTGCTCAGAGAACAGGGAATTGAAAACAGCAAGAGCTTTACTTATGGGGTCACAAAGCATGGAAGAATCCACATACCACCGCCTATGTAGAATTTGCTTTGGGTATCACCTTTAACCATTGAGCTCCATTGAGCAGGCGACATAGATTACTATTACTACTATTACTATTACGATTACTATACTATTCTTTTACGTTTAAGTTAAGCGTGCAAATATGATGAAACTTGATACTGAAAAGTAGTATAATCTCTATTAAATAGTAAATATGAATTCCCTGTCTCTAAAATCAATTCAATCCTTAAGAAATGTCATTAAAACAAGTGTTTCATCCCCAGTGCTGCCGAAGCCGCAGGTGAGCTACAAGACGACGTCCCCCGGTGTGATAGAGGCGAACTGCACCGCCCTATCTCGCCCCCCCGCCGAGATCGTGTGGAACGTGGAGCGGGACAACCGAACCATGGGCCCTCCGGTGACCGCCCAGCTCCACCACGCCGACGGGACCACCCTGGTCATCAGCACGCTCACCGTGCAGTCGGGTCTCCTGAAGGACGTGTCCATCAAATGCTTGGTGCACCACAGGGGCCTGGAGTCACCCATCGCCGTGTCCATGAACACAAAGAGTCAGTCTCCCCTAGTCAACGCAATTAGACAGTTTGAGTCCTTGTTGTTAAATGTTTGGTTTAAAGCTGCTGTAGGAAAAAGTTTGAGAGCAGAAAAAGAACATCCTCTCCCTCCACTTCTGCTCTGTCTCTCCCTACGTTTCTCCTCCATTGAGAAGTGTTGTGTTCACTGACGGATGGCTATGTCATTTCTAACAAATGACACTCAAATAATAGCTCTTAAATCCTACCTACAGCACCTTTAATTCCAGTGTAGTTACAACTTTGGATATATTTCTGGGAAAAGGGGTTAACTCAACCAAGCCACACGTTAGCCAAGAATGTAGAGCAGTGGGGGAGGATTTATGGATGAGGTTAGGATGGAAGAGCCAGGAATGCATACCTCTCACACATTTACTTTTTCACCTCAAGGTGCTCCACTGGCTCCTGTAACATCACTCCCTCCAAAGCCTACCATATATAATAAATATAAAGTTGAGCTTCAGTTGAATAAGTTCACGTTGAGTTTATGCATGACGGGACTGCTTATGCGTAATTCACTTGGGTATCATGGGGCCAGGAACAGCGCATACTCTAGATTCTGTAAAGATTATATATTATATCACAACATAAATCAAATCTTCCCAAACCCAATCAGTCTCTTCTACGTCTTTGCTGCTCACTGTTTTCTTTCTGTTTTCCCAGTTGGAACCGCTCTCGCCATTTTGATCTCAGTGACCACAGTGGCAGCGCTGCTGGTCATGTCTCTCTGCTTCTGCCTGTGGAAGTGTTTCTTGCATAAAGACAGTGAGAATGTGTGCGTACCATCATGCTTTTACCTTTACATTACAATGCACCAGGTGTCTTTTATTTGAACACGTCATACAAAATTCTTGCTCTGAAGTGGGTCATGGTCACACAGTATAGTGAAGCACCATATAACAGATACAGCATCCATTTTTGTCTTTTGTTAACATAATGGGTGGCACTGAAAGATCTTTGAAGTGTTTGACAGTTGAGTGATGAAGAGTGATGTTGAACATCATCCACAGGTGTGTCCACCACAGTGTGACCTCCTTCACTGCACCAGAAGCATTCTACTTAAATGGTTTATGCTGTAGTATGTAAATCTGTTTCTCTACAACAGTGGTTCCCAACCTTATTCAACTCAAGCCCACTTGAAACTCTCAAAAAATGTTGCGGCCCACATCCGGCCAGAAATAATAAGGATGCTAAATAATGCGTTCTCAGAGCACGTTTTAGCCATGGATGTGATTTTAGCAGAAAATCACATCCATGACACAAAACATTACGATTGTGGTCCGGCTGGCAGCGGCAACGCCAGGCAAATTAGATAAGTTCCTATCACCAAAAAATCTATGAAATTAGTTTTTAAACCTTTTAAACGTTTTTGTTTTAAACATTTTAAAACAAAGAATTTTAGAATTACATTTTGTCATGAAAATCATGATGTTTTTGGTGGCCCACTTGCAGTACCATCACGTCCCACCAGAGGGCCGCGGCCCACAGGTTGGGAATCTCTGCTCTACGGCTACCATCCAATTCAAATTATTTTTTGGATAAGAATCTTGATCAAAATCGAGCAGTTTTTGATTTTGACAATCATACAAAAATGTGTCCATAATTCTCTCTCTCACCACACCCAGTCAGTACAGTGCTGTTTAACATCACAATGACCTTAGATGTTTTTTTTCTTTCTTTCTTCTATCCAGCTGAATACTCTTTTGGATAACACAGGAGCCTGATGAGAAGGAGCTGCTCATGAGCCAATCACATCGATTCCAAAAAGGTTTCACCGAATCACCCAAGTACCTGCCTCACAGCCGCCCCTGGTACAATCCCACTGACTGATGATCAGAGACGCTCCGCACATCGGCCCGTGTGCGTCTGTAATGAACCCGTCGTTGAGTTGGTTCTTTTTACGGATCGGTGGATTCCTGTCCCTGGCTCCAAAGTACGTGGACGTTGTCATTGACTACAGAGTCACAGTATAGAATATTAAAATGCAAGGCTCGCCGTTTTACGGTTTCCTATTTACCTACTGTTTTCTTTTTTCAATAACAGCATCTGATCAGCTAAAAATAATTGTACTTGTTTATTTCTTGCATTTGTTTTAAATGAGGGCCTGTGTCACTTACATGTACATTGGTTTCGATTGATGGGTCACGACCAATGGGATGTTTTCTACATCTTTCACTGTAGTTGTTGTTATGTGTGTGGCGGTGCTTTATGTGTGTGTGCCTGTCTTGTATTTTCTATAATTATGAAATGTCAGATTCCATGGTTATGGGACCATGTCCAATGGCTTGAATCATTTGCCTTTGCAATGCTGAGGCCATATTGGTTGCAACGGCTGGAATGCATTTCTGGTCGGTTGATGGCATATATTATAAACTCACGCTGTTTGTGTGCATGTGCGCGTGTGTGTGTGCGTGTGCATTGAGATGTGGGTGCTATGAGTTTGACTGAACAGAACTGCCATTGTTTCAACAGAGCTTGTCTTGTTACTGTAGGCCAGAGATGTTTTTCCCTCAGTTTTCACCTGTTGTGGTGTACTTGTGAAACTGTGAACTCACATATAATCTATACTTATAAATTGGGGAAAAACCCCAGCCCAAAATACTATGTTATTAGGGTGAGAAACATATTCTTATTGTGTTTACTGGTATTTATATAGAGACAAGCTTTGGAACGGTATTGCTAAAATCATATTATATGTAAAAGCATGTGATTCTAAACATTTCTTGTGCCTTAAAGCCAGACAGCATACGCTTATTTTTTATCGTTGATTCATCTGTTTGTTCAATTTATGTAGCAATTTCACTCTGTACAAACATGATACAAAAGGTTTTATACTTAAAAAATAAATACTTAAAATGCTAAAAGATATACATATAAATTACATACAAATTGTTCTAAAAAATGATTTTATTATAGTCTTATTACTATTCCGGGGCAGAAAGCCTGTAGTCCAGCAGAAAATGACACACACATGAATAAATGTATTTAAAAACTGGTCATGTCAATACAGTATACATTCTTTCTTGTATCCTCCTTCCTTTCTCACAAATCATCCACAGACAACTTTACAAAAGGTTTGGCCGATCGTCGGGCTTCACTCGGCGACACAGAAGGAGGAAAGATGAACTCTGAGGAATCCTTGTTGTTTCAATCTCCAGGACTGGCCACCAGATGTTCCTTCTCATCCCCTGCCAGCATAGACAGACTGGGCCAGATACACACACAATCAATCCTTAACAATATCAGAAGCCAATATTGTCATAGCATTCATAAGCCTTCGCTGCTTGCACTAAGTGGGCAATGGTGATGGTGGCTCTGCACATGTGTTCCCTTAGAAATTAAAATGATTCACACACACGCTGCGCTTTGCTGTTATAACACCCTCCTTTCAGAGCTAGTTTTCTTGTTTGCTTGTTTTACTCTGAAATATGAGTAGAAAGTAGAAAGGTATGCCAGATTTATTTATGCGTCCATGGAGGCCTTTTCCCTTTCATGTTTTTATTGAAAATATCTCAACTGTCTAAAGCTAAATTCCTCCCCGTCATCCCGAATGTGTATTATTTTAAACATTGCCATTTCAATCAGCACTCCCTACACACCTTGCCTATTCTTTCACAGGATTTATATTCCAACACGCTCTGACAAATGGCTGCACACACACACACACACACTGGATGAGCTCAGGGCTGGATATCATCAGGCATGCCTCACACAATGCCCTCGTACTAAACCCCACGCGCTCCATCTCTGTTATTTCAACCCATCCTTTGTCTACCAGTGTGTGTGTGTCTGTGTGTGGGCGTGCATGTGTGTGTGTGTGCGTGTGTGCACAGCTACCCCACACACATGTACACTTGTGTGTGTGTGGGGTAGCCGTGTTCAGCCATTATGTGGTGGTCTGTATCCCAGGAAATGTATGTTTTATTTTGTTAATAATGATAATGTATTAAATTAGCACCTAGCACTCAACTCACATACCGACCAATGACCTTGTCTTGCATTTTAATGGCAGAATGTCACACACTTCACATTATGACATAAATCACATTATTCACTACATTAATTCAGGAGAGACGCTTTGACATTTTGCACTAGTGAACGTCATTGTTAGATGAAAGGAAGCTATTGTTTTCCATTCAATATCTTCCATTAAACATGGTCCAAACAACAAAAAATGAATCTCCATCCATCCATCCATCCATTTATATTTCCAAGAGGACCATTTATGACAGGACGATCCGAGTCCCTGACTAGATCATGAGGTTGGGTGTAAATATCTATTTCAGTCCATTCAATTTGTCTGCTGGTCCATTACAGGGACTGCCTGGAGGAAGAGCTGCACCACCGATCACTGGTCAGTCTGCCTGTAAAATATGGCATATGAAGCATTATGGATGAATCGTAATATCTTGCAAGAATTCATCACAGTCCTTTTGACATCTATTTGCTTTATCTCCACCAGAGGCATATGTATCCCTTTGATAGTAATTACCATAACAGTAGTAGTTATGGTTGTAGTTGTAGCCCTTTATGCATCGCTAGCTAAGTTACTTATAGTATAGTCTGGCCGATGAGTAACACACAGTATTGTGGTGTATTGCCGCTGTGATAAACATCATAATGAAACCGATATCACCGATATCAACTAACCATAACATACTATTACCACCACCCACCACTTTTTCTACAGCAGTGGGTGGGCTACATCTGGCTGGTAGCTACGAACAATATGATAGTATGCCTATAATCGGATGTTGGCCCCCTTCAAGATTTCCACTGACAGCCAAAACCCAACAGCAGATATGACTAACCAAACACATTACAAAATGACATTTGTTTAGGTTTGCCAGAGAAATGAATGAATGACTGGAACGGGCAACACGGATTGTCTTGATTGAAGTGTTGTGGGGAAGTCCGGCACGTCGCACATGTGCCTGTGATTGTAACGAATACGTCTCAACGTGATACGTACAACTCTACGTGATCACAATCAGGGTCAACGACATGCTCTTGAAGCCCTTGACATGGACCAAGGGGATGCAGCCATTTCCTTGTTAAACTCTGACTGATCCACGTAAAAACACAGCGACCCAAATGTGTTTATACAACGTATACGGTAATAAAACACAAGAAACATAATTAAACATAAATGTTGCATTGAATGTGTGAGGTAATGCATATTTATTTCTACAAAAACAAGGACTTCATGAATGTATTTTGTATTAGGCCTGTATGGCACCATAAACTATGTCTCATTGTAACCCACGAGTCTCACTGTTACAACAGCGCCCTCAAGTGGTGCTACTGGAGCAAAACAACCAGCACACTATTCCACTGTGTCTGGATACAATGTGTTTTTGTTTCTCAAGGCTCTCGGGGCACTGGCACTAGACTCCTATTCATTTAGTTTTTAATACAAATATTTGATAAAAGGAAGAGGTGGAGGAAGACAGCGGTGCTGATGGCGGCAGCGGCTGGCAGGAGGGGGCAGCAGAAGCCAAGTAAGTGTAATTATTTGGTTATGTTTGATAATGCTTGCAAGATGGTTGAGTTGATCATGAGTTCCATGTTAATGGTTCTCCTTCTTCAGGGAATCATCTGGGATCAGTACACACAGTATATATATAAGAAATCATTATATAAATTATCATTCAATCTTAAACTCAAACTTAAAGCGTAGGTAAAGTGTGGATTGCTAGCCCCGCACTGGGTGAATACTGTATAATAATAATAATAATGATGTATGAATAAGCATGATGTGTATATTGTATACATTTAGTAACAACATATTATTAGAGTTAAACTAGCTATATATTGGCCCAGGCAGTTTGGTACACATTTTAAAAAGTGTTACAACATAAGCCCATTACAACATTTTGGGAAAGCATTGTAGCCAATGTCCAAAACCATTTTGAAAGCAAGTGAAGAGGTATGTCGTGAAACCAGCCCATGCTCAAGAGCACAACTTTGAAGTTTTTTGAAGATGATTCCAAGATGATTTCGTTTTCAAAAAGAGACCCATCTTCCAGGTCCAGATGTTGTCCAAAAACTGTAATGTCCAAAACATTACAGTTTAGCCTGAAAAAGACTTTGAAGCTGAACCGTAATGCACACAAGATGCCATCCACAGGGCTAGCATCCACAGGCCATCCATCTAGCATGTCTGGGGCAGAAAGGGCAACTTCAACGCAGGTTTGAAGACTCATTCTGCATGACACTCAAGTCTTCCTGCCCGGTGTGTTAGGACTCACATGTGGTACCCTGTGCCAGGTTCGAAATGAGGACTTTCATACTCCCATGCCAGGACCTGACACCCATGCCAGGTCAAACCATCAGTAACTTGGGAGTTTTGCAATGGCAGAAACCCCCTGCCAATACCTTAATACCTACCTATTCAAATTATGTACAACATTCTTCAATGGTTTCCGACATGCAGGGTGTATCCAAAAGGTAAACAAGGTTGACTGCATCCTGGAGGTCACTGACATTTAGCCCTGCGTCCTGGCGGTCCAGTGGTTTCCTGAATGAATAGCCTTCACCAGATACAAACCACAGAGCTTTGTTAGCATGAGGATAGGGATAGGACTCGGGGAAAGTGGTGAGCAGAAGAAAGTAATCTGTTCAGAAGGACAACCCAGTTGGTGAGGTGGTAGGTCTTGAAGAGCAGGACCCTCCATCATCCCATTTGAGCAGCAGGCCGATTACTAGGTCAGATGGAAGCTTCCTGTGGACAGTGTTTTGTATAATCCACCTCCCAAGAGTCAAGCCTTTTTCAGGCTGAACTGCAGAGTAATGGATGAGGCCAGCTGGACATGGAAGATGGGTCCCCTCAAATCAGAAACCATCTTAGAAAGATTCAAACTAGGACCCTTTTTGAACTGAAGTTGTGCCCTCCTCCAGCTGGGGAGGTAGCGAAACTGTCGCCAAGGAGTTCGAGATCTATGGAGGGGAACATCGAAATGTGTTCCATGGTGTAAGACGGTAGGTTGTGTTCTCGCTGAGAAGAAGATCCCTAAAAGACATTTCAGTTAATGTAACCGAAGTCCCAAAGGCCTTGTATAGACTTTGTTTCTCCTGAGGGGGCACGTCTACAGAATTGTGGACTTGGTATACAAAGAATAAGTAGGCCTTGGCCTATCATTGCTATGAACATGATTCGGCCAAGGTTAAGTTGAGGGCTCACACCTATGTGGGTAAATTAAGAAGAGGGGATGGGAGAGGGGGGCACCAAATAAGGGGAAGGTTATGTTATTTAGAAAACAAACATATTAATTTATTATTGATTAAAATCATAATACAGCCACTCCAGTAAAAGCAAAGTGCTACAATAAAAAAATACAATTATACAATTAAAATAAAAAAATACAATTAAAAAAATAATAATCAGACTCAGATATTCAAAGCCACACAGAGGGAAGAGCCCTCATTATAAATAATGGAATATAATTAAATACATTAAAGAATGAAAATCAATAAATTGTAAGTCCTAAGAGAGGTAAGACAAAATATTAATTAAAAGGAAAAAAATAATAAATAATGGAAGATCATAAAAGCAAAATAATAATACACTGGAGTAGGATGGAGGAAAAAGAACAGGTCAGGGTGCTGTGGCTCCCCCTAGTGGTACACTATGAGTCTTGCAGCCGTATAGAATACGGAATAAATATGGAACTATATAGATACATATAATATATATTATATGTTTATATAATATATATGTTATATATATGTTTTCCATTTTAATATATGTTTATTGAAAATATGGTCTAATGCTGACAGGCTACAAAAAGGTACAGTTTTGAGAAAGCCGTTATTTTTTGAGAAACATGTGTTAACAATTGTGAAAAACTGTAACTCAAGCACTCATTCCTTATTAGGAGGGTTGAGGCAGAAATACGAAAGGGGAAAATGGAGCATCTTCTGCCAGCAGGGGTGCTGTAACATATGAGCCATACTTTACACTAATGCCATACAACTTTACAACTAATGTTGACTGTGTAACAGTCAACATTAGTTGTAAAGTTGTAAAGTATGGATGTTCCGTTCTATCAATCATATCAGTTTGCCTGTTTATGAGATCATGTGTAGGAACTGTTTGCAACTATAGGCCTACTAATGTGGATGTATTCATGTCCTTAACGTGCTGCTTGTGTGTTTACCTCAAAGGAAGCAGTAAACCTTTGTCTAGATGCAGCTGAACTATTTTCAGAAGATGAGGAGCTGAAAACATTTGCAATGAGTCTTATCTTAAATTAATATCTTTGTTGCAACAACATCAGGAGGAAGGAAGTGGCGGGGGAAGGTGTTGCTTGATGACAATTGAAGCTGAGTCACTCTTTTTTATAGAAAAAGGTAATGCAGCTTTAATAAATATATTTTGAATACATAAACATGCTAGATTTTCATTATGTCTGTGAGAAGAACAGCCTGTCCTCCAAACTGCCTCTACCCCCCCCTGGAGTGTCAACTGTCAATGTGTATTACTAGACCAGATAATAGCATTTAATGGAAATTGGGTAATTTCAGCAGCAAATAGATAAATGCCAAGACATAGGGGACAAGATGTAGATGAGATGGCAAGTATATGAATTTAAAGTAAGACTCATTGCAAATGTTTTCTCCTCCACATAACAGATAATACATCTTCTGTAGCCTACACTTAAATTGTGATGTTCAAAACCTAGAATATGGATGGCTCCATACTTGAATGACGGGTGAGTGCTACAGAGCTTTAGTTAGCGGCATAGTTCACAGGTCATTCTTTATTGACAGGAAAAAGCAGGTGACAGTTAACTACATACTCATCCGATCCTGATGACTATCAACAACTCAACAGTACCAGGAACTTCAACCTAAACTATATTTGGTGGTGGTGGGAGGTCTATGCACTTAAGAGCCGTTACAAACCACAAGAGACCGGAAACTACTGTGACATAAACTTGCTGTGATCAGCAAACTTGAACTGATCCTCTCTCTGCTTCCCTCCCACTCTGTCTACCTATCTTGCCTTCTCTGCCGATGGTGGTGACATAACCACAGCAGCATGTATGTTTAACATGGTGAAGAAGAGAGACACGGTTTAAGACGTCACTGCAAACGCTTTGTCCCGTGGAGGTGGCAGAGCCCGCCGACCAACACTGCCAGCTGGTGGCGCCTGGCTACGGCTGGACGACTACAGGGAACTTCGAGAGTCTCCTTGCACACCATGGGGAACTGTGTTTCAGACAGCTCAAAGTGAGTGATTCACTGATTCACTCTGTGTACTTATACATTGTATTCTGACTGTGTACGCTACATTGTATTCTGACTGTATACTTTACATTGTATTCTGACTGTGTACACTACATTGTATTCTGACTGTGTACACTACATTGTATTCTGTGTATTCTGACACTCTACTTTGTAATCTAACTCACAAGTTGGAGTATACTATGGACTGCTGTAAACGTGTTGCATTTGTGTGTGTGTGTGTGTGTGTGTGGAGGGGGGGTTGCCATATGACATCATATTTAATTCAAGAGAATCATGTCAGTTTTTGATCTTCTGTTATTTGACTGATAGTAAATACATGTAAATGGACTGAATTTATACAGCGCTTTTCTGACCAGTGGTCACTGAAAACGATTCACAATTAGTGCCTCACATTCACCCATTCATACACACATTCATACACCGACGGCGGTGTCAACCATACAAGTCGACAGCCAGGGTTAGGTGTCTTGCTCAGGGTGTGTGTGTGTACTATCATGGAAAAGAGCGGCCACTTTATTTTCGATTGTAATCTTCACACCTTGAGCTTTAATGGTGTTTCCTAATCTTAGCTTTCCATTTAATATTGAGTTGAACGTGTTAAGATTGTTCATCTGAATGACCTCATTTACTTTTTCTTTGTAAAGACACAGGAGAAGATACAGGAAAAAGACACAAGGTAATGTACAAAACATTTAAAATATATAACATACTTGAATTAATCAAATGTGCTCAAATAAATGTATCTTCACTTTCTTCTCAAGAGACACATGCACTAAAGAGTCTACATGACAACAACACTGGACAGGTATATATTTGTATGAGTGTGTGTGTGTGTGTGTGTGTGTGTGTGTGTGCGAGAGAGAGAGTATTTGGGCATGTGCAGGATGTATGTATGCATGTATGAGAAGCTTGACTCATACCTACAATCACCAAAAAGTGCCACAGAAATAAATAATTCTGCCGAATTACTGCAAATCCCTCAGTGGAAGAGGCTGAACACATCATATATAACTCTAATTTCCTTTGCATGGCAGAAAAAGACCCTGACACACCCTGACAACGCTTTGTATGCCTCCATCGACCACAGTAAGAAGAAAATGTCAAGACCCGCTAGATTACCTAAAGATGATGAATGTGACTATTCAATAGTCGTCCCTTCCAAGCCTATAGCGCCCCCCCTACCCGATGCAATTTCAGAGACTGACTGTGACTGCAATGATTATGTAGTCATGGAGTAACCCAGCCAGGACTCCACAAGGGGATGTTCATAGTTTAGCTGCTTTCTTTCGATATATCTCATCTCTGTAGAGGAAACCCTTAGATAGGACATGAATACATCAGCATTAGCAGGCCTATAGTTGCAAACAGTTCCGGCACATGATCTCATAAACAGTCAAACTGATATGATTGACAGAACTGGACACTGGAAACTTGGAAAGTATTTAATAAAAATCTGTAAAAAAACATCTGTAATCAATAAAACTGAAATGTAAAAACCATGTCATTTTAAGTTTTTAGGTTTGTGGAGTTTGATTATGAGAAATAAATACATCACGCCCACCTCATGCGTCTAGGCATGACGCATGCAATTTGTAGCCTGCTGCAACTCATTGTGAAAGTTTCACCCTGTAAGGCCAGTCTTATAGAAACAGAAAAAGTTGTATGGGAGTCAACAGAGCTAAATGTAAAAAAGTTTTGATTTCAATCTGAATCTCTGTGAAATGTTCCTGGCAGGGTTTGTCTAATTAAAATATAATTTTCCACATCAAGAAATGTGCAATTTGTTGAAAGAAATGTCACAGGTACAAGACGCCATTAGTTAATTAGTGTAAAGTATGGCTCAAAGACGGAGCAAAAAGAGAGGGAGTAACTTTAATGACGATGTTTGAGCGACTCTGTGTCCCAAATGGAAGGCAGATTGAGACTTGACTTGATGCCTCCCTGCCTCCGAATTTTAGCCTTTGGGACACAGTTTGAGTGACTCTGTGTTTTCATATGTATGGATACTAGCCTACTATTTTATTTGATTTAACCTTTATTTATCCAGGCGAACCCATTGAGACCAAGGTCTCATTTGCGATGGTGCCCTGGTTACAAAACAACTCATACAGTAAAATGCAATAAAAAACAATACAATCATAAAAACTATATAAAACTCATTAGGTACAAATACAGTAAGTACAAATTATAAAAAAATACAATCATAAAAATACAAAAATATACATTGGTACATTCGTTATGTGGCTAAGCGTTATGGCACATTATTTTGATCATGCACAGACCTCAACTCCAAGTTAATTTATTCCACGTTTGAATTTGCCCATTGATCTAATCTAATCTTAATCTAATTTAAAAAATCTTTAATCTAATTTAAAAAATCCTAGCTCTGTTTTGACCCGAGGGCCCTCAAGATCTAACCAGTCCCGAGACCTTGTCTGGTGATGACTAGAACGCCATGTGATGAGGGATGTCAGGTCAGATGAGTCTTTCTAAAATTGCCTTGTAAATATACAGGAGCAAGTGCTGTGTTCTCCTACCGGCCAGCTAGGCTGATGCGCATGATGCATTCTAAAATGATCACCAGTAATAAAACGAAGTGCTGAGTGAAGAGTGTCAAGCTGTTTCAAGGTGGTAGAGGAAGCGTGCATATAGATAATGTCACCAGTCTAGTACTGATAGGAAAGTAGACTTCCTGTTCTCACGCGAAAAACTGATCTGTTTCTATAAAAGAACCCAAATTTTCTTTTTTTGTTAGTATATCAACATGTATTTTGAAGGACAACTTTACATCAATAAAAATCCCAAGGTAGTTGTAGGAGGGCACTCTCTCAATTGCAGAACCATCCAGAGTGCAAATATTGTCAAATTCCTTTAAAGAGCATGATCTCTAGAGCAGTGATTCCCAACCTGTGCAAGTGGGCCGCCAAAATCATTTGCAAAACATGATGTTCATGACAAAATGTAATTCTAAAAAATAAATTAATTAATTAAATGTTTTTAAATGTTTAAAACGAAATGGTTTTTAAAAACGTTTAAAAGGTTTAAAAACTAATTTCGTAGATCTTTTGGTGATAGGAACTTATCTAATTTGCCCCGCGTTGCCGCCACCAGCCGGACCACAATCGTAATGTTTTGTGTCAGTATTTCTGCTAAAATCACATCCATGGCTAAAATGTGCTCTGAGACATTTTTTGAGAGTGTCAAGTGGGCTTGAGAAAAAGGTTGGGAACCACTGCTCTATTATTATTGCATATATTTAGTTTTTGATGTATTTAAAACAAGTTTGAGCTTTAGGAGTGAACACTGGATGGAGTTAAAAGCTGTCTGTAAAATATATCCTCCAATTGAAGATGCAGACGAATAAAGCACTGTATCATCAGCATAGAAATGCACCTTACAGCCACTATAGTCCGCTTCAGTCTGTTTAATTTTCTGTACACAGATGTAGGCCTACCCATGAAACAATTTAGATATTTCTTCTCCATGAAATGTTCCTGGCAGGGTTTGTCTAATTTTAAATAGAATTTTCCACATCACGAAATACCTAATTTGTTCAGTGTTCAAGTTCAAGTTCATGTTATGATTATTTGTGTTGTTCCAAATGTCTGAATAAAAATTACAGTTAGTGCAGAATGATGCTTTTTTTTTTGTTGAAACAATCACAGGTAGAATGCTGGCAGGTGTTTCTTCAGGTCTGGGCACATGGCAGTATAAAGGAGATGGCTGGGGCCATACTCTGCCCTCTCTCTGTCTCCAGCAGCCACTTTGTTATTTTCAGTACATTTTTACATTACACTGTCCATATTGCACTACACTTTACTTTAGGATTCCAATTACACTGATATCTATTTCTGTTAAATTGATCGTTTTCTAATTAAATGCCTTTATTTACTGTTTACTTTGTGTGGTCTCCCTTTTGCTACATTGCCATGAGCCAGGCAACTAACAAAGGGCTCCATACAAGCTAGAACCACAACTGATGACAGCTCATTTCGGTCAATGGAGGCAAAATGCGTAGTAGATAATAGACTAGCTGTAACAAAGGTATAAATAGAAAATGTAGTGAAGTAAAAGACAAAAAAATACTCAAGTAAAAAGTAAAAGTAGCCTACAAAACCGAATGCCCATGCAGAGTGCCCATGCAGGCTACCATATCACAGAATTAGAACCAGAACCATGTTTTATGAAATTGGTAAACAATTAGTTTACCCTTTGTATTTATTATTATAGAGAAGGGCATTACAATACATTATTAGTTCTGTGTTATTATAAAAAATATAGATAATATTGAAATCCCTACATGCATTTTTGGCTATGGTCACTAGGGGGGGTTCATTGAGCCCCCTGAAGCAACGCAAAGCCGCCTATGGCCAGCCTTCATTCAGAAGTGGTCTCTCATTCAAGTAGGC
>OMKN01080961.1:12202-23819 GCA_900302345.1 Melanonus zugmayeri
AGATTATGTTTATTCAGGCGTGCATAAGCTCAGTGGTACATAGAAGCAGATCTGAGTTAAATCATAACCGTAAATAGAAGTGATTATGATGTGATTAGGATTGGTCATTGTGCTATTTTTAGGTTCAGGCCGTGTTTTTTTACAGACACACCTTTATGCTGCTCCTTCACTTGTTTCTTAAGGGACAGATTAGTTGCAATACAAGCATCCATCAATCAATAAACTAATCAGTGATTAATCCGTGTTTTACATAGATAATAACAATATGTATGTATTGGTGCTTGTGCTGTGTGTGTGTGTGTGTGTGTGTGTATGCCTGTGTGCATGTGTGTGTGTGTGTGTCTTATGTCTGTGTGCAAGACCCTAAACAAGGGACGATATGTGCGCAGGTCAGCATACATACTGTAGAGATCTGGCTGTGGGTTGTTGTCCCATTACAACAGCAGTACCAGGGCGTGGTCCCTCAACCAGAAAATCCTCTCTGACTGCCTCAGGGGCCTCCATTAAGCCTCATTATGTGGACCTAGACCTATGAGTTAGGACACTTTGTATTTAACAAATATATAACTTTTCTCATGTGATGTACACCCTGTTTAACCTTCTGTGTGCTACTGGCACCGGTTGAAATGTAATTAAAAAGGTTTACACATAGACTTGCTGTATGAAAGATATTTAACAAAAGAGTGAAGATAAGCTAAACTAAGAAAAACTGAAATAAGCTTCCAAACTAAGCTAAACATAACTAAACTAAACATAACGTAACTAAACTAAACATAACGTAACTAAACTTCACTATTTACAAAGAAAAGAACCAAATACATTCTCAGTCAAAGGAAATACAGTATACGATTTGTCCAAGAAGGTTTTTGTAGCAGTGAGTTAACTCCTCTGTGGAAAAACGTGATTATGTGGCCATCCAGTGGTTATCCCACGGCACAGCACAACACCAAATCAACGGCGCAGTTGTTGCCTATGTCACAAGCTTCTACTCTCCGTGCTTCAGTGTCCAACTCATATGTTATTATTTTCTAAAATATAGGCCTACATTTACATTAGGTATTGTTAACATATGGATTTTGTGTCGCACAACAATATACAGCTAACAATCCCTGTGTGAGATCATTTCACTAGGCTATTTTGTCAAAAGTAGGCCTATTCCTGACTATTTATCATGTGAATGTGTGGTAGAGCAGGCGTTATGGGGGGGAATTAGAGGGCAATGTCCCTCCAATAGGCTTTTATGCCCCCTCCCAAATTGTAATTATGATATAATTTACTAAATAATATAGGACCTTTTGGGACCATGTATTTGCTTAGAATTGTATGGTATTTCTTGCATCCCTACTTTGTCCAAACCCCCCCTCTCTCCCGTCAGTGAGATAGCAGTTAAACTAGTCTACGCGTGTTTGTTTATAATGAAGATGAGCTGTAGCCAAGTGACCTTACTTTCTCTGCACTATTGGTATTAAACGTCTGTGTAATTACAAATATAATGCACACTACAAATCGAATATGTCATAGAACCATGTAAAAAGGTTGCCCACCCATTGAATACGAATGCCCCTCTGCTGAGCTCTGTCTGACGTGATGTGTGGTCTTCCTAACCCATGTGACATCTGGCATGCTTCTATTCTGGCAACAAGTCTGAGACATAGAGTAAACACTACCAAATGCTTTTAGCCTTTTATATCTACCAGCTGAATAACCACCTACTCAATCGTATATATCTCTCTTTATCTTAGTTTGTTTAAGAATTAAACACACCATGACGTTGTTTGTGTGTATTTCACTCCCATGCTTGTCTCTGCTACTGTAAAACCAGTTTATTTCACTTGTATTATCACATTGTTTATGATAAATACAAGACCACTATTCACCTCCAGGTACAGCTACACCCCCTACAGCTAAACTCTTGCTCTTTTAGATATTATACCCATGTTCAGAGATATAAATCATCCAGTGAACTATTTCTCCAAAACACATTTCTCCTGCTAGCCTGCCAATAGAGGTAGGGTAGATCCTGAGGCAGATTAGACAAGATGAATGACATGGTACCAAAGACATACAGTATATTATTCTGATTTGAGTTGATTGTATAAAAAACACAGTTAAGCAAAACCACAGTCAACTGAAGATTTACACTTTTATTCTGTCACACCTCTTATTAAACAAAAACATATAGCATTTTGAATGGAATTTATTCAGTTATAGACAATATGTTTTTTATTCAACCTTTATTTAACCAGGTAAGTCATTAAGAACAAATTCTTATTTACAATGGCGGCCTGGCATAACAAAGAAACATACTGACAAATGGCTTTAAAATGGTCATGTAATACCATGTAATACCTCGCCTTCGCGTGACGTACTTCCGGTTTAAATGGGCCAAATCTCGGGCCAGATCTCGGAAGAGCTGCTCGAGCTGATGGCCTCGCGAATAGAATAAATGGTTAAACTGATTTTACTCCATGTGTCTGCATTGTTTATGAAAATGGTGCAATCGCCAATGTACGCGTATGCATCCGCACGTCGGTTATTACACGGCTTATGAGAGAAATGATATGTGTATAATGTAGTGAACCTACATTCAAAAGTCAGTGTTGAGCATAGTTTGCAGTCTGCTCTACTTTTTATACTTATTTAAAAATCGGGACACATCGGCTGCATAACTGCCGATGTCGTCAAAAAAGTTAAATAATGGCCGGCCTCTAAAATCACATATACCACCTTCCTCAAAATGAATAAACTCCAACCATCTGGCCCGTAACCAGGGTATTTTGGGGAAGCTAAACAAGTTTTGATTTAATTAATCTCTTCTTCGCTACCCGCCTACTACCTGTGTCTGTACACACTGATTGGTTGAAATGGTCAGGACCTCAGCGCGTCATTTCCGGACCTCAGTGCATCAGAAAAAGACTAGCTACTATGTCCTGTAGAAATACGTCATATTTTGTTTTACTAGAAGAAAATTGATGGGATTTTTATATAAGAATATGAGGAAATGGGATTTTAGTATTTTATTTGGCAAACAGTATATTGTTAGATAGGTGCCCAATATGACCAGGGAAGTGACCTAAAACATTTTTCATGTCCTTGCGTCTTTAAGATGACAAATACAATTGTGTAATCATTCATAGCTCATTTTTATTAATTATTTATTGGTTATTATTTAAATGCAAATACATTTGTATACTTCTCCGACAGTATGTTCATATACTTTGGGTTCTTCAGGCTTTAACTTCCAGATTTAATGAAAAGAGAAACATTGAAAAGGCTGTAGTTACATATTATACCACAGGTAGTTCCAACCGAGAAACCAGATTGGTCAACTAGACCTTTAGAACGTGATCAAAAGCCTGCATGACAGCACACCTAGCTGTTCTCAAATGAAAAATGCCTCAACACTAAGAATAGTACTCCGCCCTTGATTCCACCCATAACATGGTGCTACAAGCTTACGTAGTAGCGAAATCTGTCCATGGAAAAAATAATTATAATTTTGAGAGCAAAATGCCCCACAATATGATTATCTTTTGATTATATATTTTATTTAGTTGGTAACTGTGGTATAATAGTATATCGCAATATTACATAACACACACAAAAAAAATCACAGAAGTAGTTTTTTATGGGTATTTGTGTCTGTATGGATATATTGTTATCAAACCCAATACAAATCTTTTCTGATGCAGTCAATGATCAATATCTATTTGGTACCCTGCCCAGTTTGTCACACTGCTACCCAATCAGAGGTTAAGGATGTCATCCTGGTCGTCCAGTCCTTCAACCGTTCCCCCGACCCCCGTGGTCACCCAGTGCTGGATTCGAGGATTATTGGCTGTGCAGGAAAAAAGAGTGAAAAAGAAAGAGAGAGAGAGAATTTAGTTAAACCATCATTTTGTGAGGGTGTCTTTCATGCATCTACATATATGTGTGCCTATATGTGCATGGTTTTCAGATAATCGTTGACTTGGGGAGGTTGTGAATACAATGCATTTCTATGTACCCGATTCACCCTTACCCGAAGCCATTCGCTGGGTGGACCTGTGTTTCTCTTGGCTCCTCTCCCTCCCGGCGGCTGAGATGGACAGCGCCGCCCTCTTGCACACGCTAATGCGCTCCTTATTGGCACCCACGCCACTGCCCGCGCTCCCGGCTGGCCGGTCGCTGCTGCTGATCACCCTTCCTCCCGTGCTATTGGTCCTCACCTGGCCCGCAGTGCTGCTGATTCTCAGGACCTGGCCACCACTGAGCCTATCGTTGCTGCTTGAGCGACTGTGCTTCCCCCCGCTCCCAGTGCTGCTCATCCTGCTCCCGCCAAATGCTGAGCTGATCCTCCCTCCGCTGCCTCCGCTCAACCGCCCAGCGCTGCTGCTCTCTCGCACCGCGCCACTGATGCGCCCGCTAGCGCTGCCATACACAGGCTTCGAATCACCGCTGCCCATGCTCCCGTATCTCCTGGAACTGCTCGCGACGTGGCTACCTGCCGCACAGCTAATTATGTCCCCGCTCCCTGACCAAGCTAGCCTACCGCCGCTACCTACACTGCTAGCTGGCGCGCTGCCAGCATTGCTTGTACGGCCCATGCTTACACCATACACTTTCCACTCACCACTCCCCCCACTAAACCGCCCGGGACTGGGAGACCTGGTTTTTCCGACCGCTAGCATGCTCTGTCCACTTGAACTTGTTAGCATACCACCGTTGGCACCACTGTTAGCAGGGGTATGTCCTGTGTTGCTATCCACGTGACCTTTAGAACCTTCTGTAGTGCTAGCCGTAGAAGTAAAGCTAGCTCCTCTGGTAAAGGGGACACTCCTGAAGCAATGAGATGTGTCAGTTGTTAAACTGCTACCAGGTGGCATGCTAGTAGCTGTCAGCCCAGTATTTTTCTGCCCATCCAAAATCTTATTTGTACTGAGACCCCATGTCCCACGACTGATACTGTGAAATCTGGTGTATTCGCCATCTCCAATGCTGAGTTTCCTGTACGTGTTATCTGGTGGACTACCAACTGGACTAAATTCCTCTTGTCCAATCCCTTCAATGCTTCTATTTCTATACCGGCCTTCAGGACTATTTGCCACATCTCTGCTTCCTGCATCAGTTTTAGAAATATACATATTTCTAAAACTTTGTGCTTTGCTAAAACTGTACCCATCTCCCGGAGGCTCACTTACTTTGGAGGCTTTGTCCTTTTCAATCAAACTCTGATTCCCAGAAAATGACACATCCTCGGATGGACTGAAGCATTCTTCACGATCAACGTCAACAGCCTTATTGGTATCAGGGCTGAAACAAGCTTCCAACTCATTTGGGCTCAGAATGTCATTATTATCAACAGGGCTGAAACAGATTTCCAATTCATTTTGAGTCATGACATCAGTATCAAAAGGACTGAAACAAGTTTCCAATTCATTTTGATTCATGACCTCAGGATCAATAGGACTCAAACAAGTTTCCAATTCATTTTGATTCAAGGCCTCAGGATAAACAGGACTCAGACAAGTTTCCAATTCATTTTGATTCAAGGTCTCGAGATCAACAGGACTCACACACATTTTTAGTATTTGAGTATTTTGATTCAGAATCTCATTAGTATCAACAGGGCTTGGCTCGTTTTGACTTAAACTAGAGTGTGGATCATTCTGACTCAAAAGGGAATCCCTTGTAGTTACACATTTCACTTCAGATACCCCTGGGGTTGTTGTGCTACAAAACACTTTGGTTTTGTCTAGACTCAAACACATCGCTGTGTCTTCAGGACTCAAACTCAGTTCTGGGTGTTTTTGGCTCAAATTAATTTCAGTCACCGCTTCATAGCCAACCACAGTGTCTACAGAAGTCATGCCAGGTTCTGTTTCTATTAGAATCGCTGCAGCTTCTCTGTCTGTTTGGTTGACCTCTACAACCGCTGTAACCTCACTGTCAAGGTTAGGATAAACAACTTTGACATTTTCATGAACCTGGTTGCCTTGTTCTATGGCATGCAGTGTTGTGTCCACTTCCCCTATTTCCTTTCCCTCTTCCTCCTCTTGTTCAACCGTTTTCTCTTCCATGAGAGCATAGTGCGTAGAACTCTTTCCAACCTCTTGGACATGAAGGATTTTTTCAACAAATGCAATACTCTGGACCTGGGGCACTGCGTTATCAATCTTGACAGCTTCCTCTCGGTGCTCAATTATGGTGCATGTATCAAGGATGGCTGGTATTGGGCTGTTTGCAGATATAGGCGTGTGGTTAAGGGAACCGATGGCATCAGAGGAAACATGGCATGTCAACGCATTCTGTTCCACATCATCATCCTCCTCGATCCTCAGAGCACTGGCTAACAGGGGAACAAAACTGTCATCAGCCTTGTTTTCTTCACTGCTGTGCTGACTTCTACCTACTTCAATGCCCCCAACATTAGACCTGTTGTCCTTTAATTTGTTAATGTTCATTGAAGCTTGGAGTTTAACCGCGGTACCTTCAACCTGATCCGACGTGTCCTCTGTAGACTCTTTGGAAGATGTGTTGCTCTCCATCTGAACCCTGACATCCACTACTAAGCCAACATGAGCATCATCCACACTAGACCTTGCTTGTCCCAACGCATCACCATCTGTGTTCACTTGGATAGCCTTCTCTAAATCATTGCCAACTGCTGTGATTTGATGTATATCTAGTGCGTTCCCCTGTACCGTCCATGAAGTGTTACTGCTAACATGGATCTCTTGTTCTGTTGGTCTCTCTATTGATGTCATTGTCTGAGCTTGATATCCATTCAAATCAACCACAGATGACTCTCCTACGATATCTGTATTGGCTGTCCCTGTAGGAACTGCAGCCTTGAGCCCTAATGAAATAATCTGGCAAACATTGGACTCAATGCCGCTTCTTTCACTCGTCTGCATGTCGCAACTGGTACTGCTTAGCTGGGGTGAAATGGCATGTTCTTTCTTTAGTTGGCTCTCTGTGGCTGTGATCGTTGGGATGAAGCCATCTGAGGTGATATGTGTCTCTGGCTGGGAAGCCTTAGTGATGGTGTGCTGTATATTAGTGTTTTTTACGATGATCTCTGTTATGGTATTTGTCACTTGTTTGGTAATTTGCCGGTCAAGAGCAGTCCCAGTGATTTCCCCTCTTGCTTCAACGATGACTGTGTTTTTAGTTGGAATTTCTTGACTTTGGACTTGACTTTCCAATAATATACTCTGTTTTTTCATCTCTAGACTTTCAATCTTGGATTCACCTTCTTGGCTACCAGCGAGAGTGGCTTTGCTTTCTTTGGTGATGCTCTGGATCTGGTTTTCAGAAGATGTCAGCGACAGGTCAAGCAAACCGCCAACACTGATGGATGTCACAGATGAGAGATATTTTCTTGGGGCATCTTCAGCCAAGTTCACCTGGTGTGAACGGATAGACGTTTGTGGAGAAGTGCTTTCAGAGATGTGAAGCGCTGACGTTGGGTCCACAGGGCTTGTGGCGTTTCTAGTTAACATGTCAATGTGTGACTCTTGGGCTTTTAACTCTGACCTAATCCCAAGTGTCCTGGTCTGAGCAAGGACTCTGCTATCGTGATCCATCATGGCTGTACTTTGGAAGGCTGCGCCGCTAGTTTGAACATTAAGGGGAGTGGCACTCGTTATCGTCGGAGAGCTGGGACTCAGAGGTCTGTTGAGAAAGAATAAAGCTACTGTGAGTTGATCATCATAAACTAGTAGCTAATGCCGCTTTTCCATTGACCAGTACGGCACGGTACAGGACGGCACACATATCTATCCTACCCGTGCCGTGCCGCCCGGTATGCTTTTCCATTACACAACAGACCCGTGAAGCGAGCCGGGAAAGTAGGAGGAGTTAAGCGGAGTAGCGTCAAAATGCTGCGGAGACATGTGTTTCCCGATATCGATGTACCTTAGCGGTTTTCAAGGGATACAGCTGCAGATCAGTTGACCGGCCGATCAGCTCAGGAGTCGGGCTGCTAGCAGCTGAGATGACCGGCTGCTCTCACCCGGCCAGCAGCTCCTCATGTCCGAAAATGTCGGGGCAAATTTCCAAACAGGCGTTATTTGGATAAACTGACCACATATTCTGAATCTACATGGTTACTTTCTCGCCTGAAAAAATATTTTAACTTAATAAAGTGACATATTAACAGTCCCTAGAGCGAAAATTACAACAGTTTGCAGCCTGCGGTGTCGAAAACAGCCGAAGTCTCGCTCTCATGGGATGACGTATTTGTGACGATTTCCATTGACCAGTCTGCACATTTGCATAGCAGCACGGATAGTACCCTTGGTACCAACCCCAGAGGGGTAGCTAAAATCGGCACAGGTACTGTGGCCCGGCACGGGTCGGTTGGCAGTGGAAAAAGGAAAAAAAAACGCAAGAGCGCGGATTCCGGTACGGCACGGCACGGTAGTGGAAAAGCGGCATAATATGACACAGTAAATGAGAAGGTCTGCTGTCTGCAGGGTTGACCTTCACTTGGCCTCACGTTGTCTTATTCTGCTACCTACAATTAATTCTACATAAAACGATTGCCAAGAGACATTTTAATAAATCAATGTACAACTTTTAACCCCGGGGTGTAAGTGCACCCGCTGAACTGGCCTGTTAAAACACGATACCTGTCATGCTTCATGTCCAGCAGCGTGGTGTAGTCTTCTAACTCTCTCTCCAGGCTGCTCTTCATGTGGAGCAGAGCCTGGTACTCCGCGGCCTGTTTGCTCGTTGCCTGCAGAACAGAGCTGAGCTGCTGCCCCAGACCGTCTGCCCTCTGCTGTAGTTGGGCCAGCTGCATACTGTAGTCCTCCGTTAAGCTGAGGTCACTCTCTTCCAACATTATTTGCTAGACAGACAAATATGCATTTGCTGGAATTGGCACACACATATGGCAAATATAAGCACATATTGATTTATTTGTATTTTTGTTTCATGTAGCATAGCACTCTGTTCTACGTTACTTGTGTCTGTAGTTTGGTCAGCTCTTCCTCCAACATCTGCTTGGTCACCCTCAGCTTGTTCAGTTCTGTCTGGAAGACCTCTGAACTGGATGAAGGTAGCGTCTCCTCCTCCTTACCAGTCAGCATGGAGGCCTGAAGTATAGACAACACATAAACATGGAACTATGTGGAGTACATAATAGTTCCTTCTGCTCTGACGTGTGTGTGCCTGTTTGTCGTCTAACTGTCATGCTTTTTTTGTATGTCGTGTGTATGTGGTGGCACCTCATTTCCCAAGGAGTTTATCATGTTGTAGTTTGTATCATATTGCAAAAGGCATAGTCATGAGAAATTATACTTGTAGGACATGTGGAAAAGTTCACACAAAATTGTAATTCTCCTCACCTGAGTATTGAACCAGTCATTGTTTTGTGCCCGGTTCTTGACGATCATTGCATTCAGCGACTCATTCCTGAACATCTCCAGCTGTTGGCTGAGTTTGGATGATTCAGCACACAACAGCTGCATAGAGATTTCCCCTGACACCTGAGCACGGAGAGCCTGTACATCCTGGAGGGCCAGGTGATTGGCAGGCGAAAGAATGGATCAACAGGCAGAGAGAAATTATAAAATCACCTCACACTGTTTCATTTAATGCAAATTCACTGAATCACTGTGGATTTTTTTTCCCAATAAACAGACAAAAGAAAAAAAAGGAATTATATATATATAATGACTTGAAAATATTTTAATGACTTTAGGGTGTTTGTTCTTGTTAACTTAAAAAAATTAAAGAAAGAAAATGACCATTATTTCATTATTCTATATACTTCATTGTTTTGGTTGCAAACCATATCATGAAATAGTCATTTAAAACAGACTGGGTGGTGCACAGCATTAGGTGGGAGGCCTTGGGAGGTGGTACATGGTAAACATGGAGAGACCTGGAGGTGCTGAGCCTGCAGCTCGGTGAGTTCCTCTGTGTGTGAGCCGACGAGACGGGACAGGCCAGGCAGCGTGTTGGTCCTCAGCTGCTCCGCCACCAGCCTCAGGTCTCTCAGGTGAGCCTGCAGGTGCACGCTCTGGCCCCGCTCCGCATCCAACCTGCACAACACAGCAGACAAAGCAGAGCATTGTTGTGTGTGTGTGTGTACATGCTTGAATGTGTTTATTTGTGTATGTGTGTGTGTGTGTGTGTGTGTGCATGCTTGAATGTGTGTATTTGTGTGCACGTGTGAGTGAGTGTGTGTGTGTGTGTATTAACCTGGCACTGAGGTCACTGGCTTCCAGCACCGAGCTGACCAACTGCAGCTTAGTCTGTGCTTCGGCTGTCTGACACTCAGTGATCTGAGGAGAGAGAGAGAGAGAGAGAGAGAGAGAGAGAGAGCGAGATGATTAACCAACACAAGAAAGAAAGAACGAAAGAACAAATGAAAGAAACAGAAAAAAACAGAAAAGTGAGTTTGTGGATAATGTATCTTCATATTCCTTATATCACAGCAGTATCTGTTCATGTTACGTGTGTGCAGTCATGTCATCATTATGATAGTTTCACTGCTCAACGAGGCGTTCTCAAATGAAATATCATTTTTAATTAAGCATGGATGGAACCTTTCAGACCGACTTGTCAGTACCTGTATGACCTTAAAAACAACAGAAGTGGGCACTAATCTTCCCAGCTAGTCAGAACTAGTCTCGTTCGCCTAGTCTGTCCATTGTTTTTAAATGTCATCGTGGCGTGGGTGTGTGTGTGTGTGCGTGTGTGTACTATGTAGTCATGACTTGGCGTAATATATTGTGTTTGTGTGGGTGTGCCTAATGGTTATTGTTGAGGATAAATCATGTTACTGTTATGAAGGGCATGGTACTAATAATCCATGTGACTCCCAGCTAACCTGGGAGTGTAGCGTGTTAACAATATCGAGGTGTCTGTCCAGCTCCATGAGGTCACTGGGGCTCTTTCTGTCCAACAGCTCTTTGATCTGCATCTCCAGCGTCTCATTGGCTGCCTGCAAAGCCTGGACCTTGAACCACCAATCAGTACACGGACAATCAGTAAACAGCATTCCAATGTGTATTCAACTATTATACAATTCTATATGTATTATATGTGTAAATATTTCTTCAGGGTCTTGTTGACCATTATTTAAATAATAGCAAGCCAATATTAAAATATTCTCTGTTTTCTATAAAATCAAATTAATAATGTTCACATTCCATTAGTAATGGTCAGTCCTTTTTTGTTACATACATAGGCTTACATCATACAACATAACTTGGTTATTCGATTCTGTTACATTTTATGATAACTAAAACAATGTTGGTATTTGTTTATCATAAAAATCTATTATAGGTAGGCTTTACTAATTATAACTACAAAATCAATGTAGGCCTACACCACGCTACAAACAACTATACGGATGCTTGTATCGAGATTCAAATTACGATTTGGGATTGTTTTTCAAATAGCGATTTATCAAGATATATTTTCTTTTTTAAAACAATTCAAAACTGTTCCCGTTTAAACAAATGGTACAATGCAGAATCTAGATTGTCTGTTGATGTCAAATCTAAATATTTTTCAGGTGTACACAGGACAAAAAGATATATATATATATATTTTTTTTTTTTTTATAATATATATATTTTTTATATATATATATATATACTGTAAAAAAATATATAAA
>OMKN01080962.1:0-10412 GCA_900302345.1 Melanonus zugmayeri
TATTGATGTATTTCATGTATTATATTTTATTTTATTTTATCGTTTACTGGACTAGGTTTCTGATTGCATTTCATAGGCGCACAGGAGGGCTTCTGTGCGGCCTTCATGGAAGGGCAAATAACTCCCTTGCTTCCATGACAGCAGAAGCTCTGCGGCGTCATGGAAGGGCATGGAACTCGCCGGAACTCCATGTTACCTTTTTTTATTTTTACCGGACTAGGGTTCGGCTGGCATTTCATAAGCCTCGCACAGGAGGGCTTCTGTGCGGCCTTCATGAAAGGGCAAATAACTCCCTAGTGTCCCTGCCCCCGCTTTCATGACAGCAGAGCTCTGCGTATCATGGAGGGGCATGGAATTCGCCGGAACACCACTTATTCGTTTTTGCGTGGGTTTTTCTATTTTTCATATATTATATTAATTGTATTATAGTATCAATGTATTATTTAATGTAATTGTTTTTTATTTTTATGTGCTCTGTTCTGTACGGGGGGTTCTGCTTGTTCTCCATGGGTGCCCACAGGAGGGCTTCTGTGTGGCCCCCATGGAGGGGCAGAGAGCCCTAGAGGCTGCGCGTGCCTTCCCTGCCCTAGGCTTTCCATGACGATCGCAGGAGCGCTGCGTGTACATGGAGGGGCAGGGAACTCTCCAGAACAGAGCCATACCGCCAAATGTAATTGTATACATGAATATTGTATACGCAAATAAATGTTAATGTTTTGACTACAGTGGTCCTGACTGAATAGTAAAGAAAGAAAGAATAAAGCCTAAGAAGAACATAAGCTGAGCGTTGCCTAGCAGCACTCACCTAAATACACTATTCAGACAATGTTTTATGTTTTGGTCTGTTCAGGGATATAAATATGTCATTATTAAATGGGTAATTACTTTGCTAATTCCCTTAACAAAGTTAGCTACATAAATAGTGGGCAGTGAGCTACATTGTGGGCTAATACTTGCCAAAACTGTGAGAGTTGTCTAAAGGCAACGTAAGATTTCATTGTGCCACCAATTTATAGCTGTGGCCCCAGATGTATTTTATCTTTTCCAATCATATTGTGCTAAATTGCCTGTGTGTTTTTTTGATTGATAGGGCTTGGGAAGCAGCAGGAGATGAAAGAGTTTCGGACAGTTATTGATTGGCTTTTTTTCTTCTCATAACTTATTATAACTTCCTGTTAGTCAACAGACACACCTTGGCCTGGAAATGTTCCTGAAACCAGGCATCTGACTTGAGTTGGCTCGTGTTCTGGAAAGATCTTGACACCGATCTATACTCACATGAAATTTAGCATGTGAACTGGATTGTATTTTTCAGAAGGAATTCCTTTAGCACGACATTTATCAACTTGGACAGTGGATGATTGGTGCAAAACCAGAATAATAATGTCATAGAATTTTAGAGGAATAGGACTATACGAAATAGAGGATGTTCCTTTGCCGTTAGCATTTCTATTTTACCAAGTGATTTCTGTCTACCAAGATGCTTTCACATGAAATCAAGTGTATGAATACGATTCAAATGCAGTCACAAGATGTCGTGACTATTCGGCGTTGGGAATTGGCTACACACACATACACACACGACTGTGTACACAACACCTCGGTGACAAAGGTGGTGAGAACGTGATGGAGAAAGAGAGGAGGTGCAAGGCAGTTAGGAGATATGAAATGGACAGGAGGGAGAGATGTGGAATTGAGAGATGAAAAAGAGAACAGGAGGCAGCAGGGAGGACAAGAATGGGAAGGATATTCTCAAACTAAACTATTCACCTGATCTCATTACAGTATAGACTCCACACAGAAGAACCACAATCTTAGAACAAGAACAATTCTCTCTCTACCTAGCTCCCTCGCTCTCTCCCCCTCAACATTGAACAGCATGCACATACTGCTTGTGTACATGAATCACATTAACAACAGATGACCACATCATGAATTAAAGGACATAATATTAAAGGACCTTTTGTTTAGCTAATTGGTCTATTGAATTTCCAAGTCACCGTAGTCGTAAGCTATTGTGTTGACTTTGTATAATAAGGAATTTATTAAAAGGTTATTCCACAATGCAAAATATCTATCTTTTTTATGTATCCTTAAGGAAACAAACAAATCAACTATTTGGTTTATTTCTATCCAACCTGGTCACATCCTGAAAACGACATAGCCCAGTCTCTGAAAATTACATTTAGACTCTTTTGACCACATTGTAATTTTGTATTTTGACAAAGTGTATGTCGTTTGCCTTGAAACATAACGTGTATTTTCTATAATACACATGTATTGGAACCCACAGAAGTTTCCATTAATACAACTCCTTAAATGTATACATTTGCAAAGGCTCAAGGCAGTTCCTAGGTTGTTCAAAAAACAGTAGGTAACGTATAGGTAATGTTGCTATAAATCACATGGCTGGAAGGGTCACTAGTCCAAAATGTGATTAGTAGTTTATCGGGACCTAAAAAAACCTGCAATGTGGTTGTTTTCCTGTTCCATCATAGATATGTCCATTCCGTTGACATATCTAAGTGCATCTTTGTTAAATAACTGAGTCTGAACAACGTTTTAGTTATCCACAGGTTCCATCATCAAAATACTCAAGATGAGAGTTGTAAAGAGAGAGAGAGCAGAAAAGAGCAGAAGATTTTCCAAGCTGTAACAGATCTCCCTGCTGCGCCCAGGGTGGATGAATGAAGAAACAAGGAGATGGATGTACCAGCCTGTGGTGGTGGAGGGGACATGGTTTGGCATCAGTGTGTAAATCGAGGGAGGCGGGGTGGCTTTCCCGGGTTGGACGCAGCTGTGGGTGATCAATGATTAGGTAGGTTATTTAACAGAGGTGGGACCAAGTCTCATGTCTTAAGTATCAAGTAAGTCTCAAGTAATAATAGGCAAGTCTCAAGTGAGTCCCAAGTCATAGAGCTAAAGTCAAGTCAAGTCTCAATCAGTCATTTTGGGTTTCAAGTCTTCAAGTCTCATGTTCAATTCAAAGTGAAATTTAATTATTTTAGTTCATGAGCAGTGTCACCATGACTGACTGCAAGTTATTCACGCTTTGTGATGTAATATTTAATAAACCACATTCACACTCGAGTCCCCATCTCTGTTATTTAGTAATCATTGTTCTATTGTGCCCACAGTGAGACTGGTTCCAGAGGCACGTTTGTTGGATTCGGGGAGTTCACAGACCCTGATCCACCAAAGCCTGGTTTGGCCTGGGGCTTTATTGGAGGTATCGTGGGTGAAGGTGGCATGTGTACATGGGGATGTGCACATTTATCCTATGGTGATGCTGGAAATTCAGTTTCAAGGTAAAAAGCATAGGGTGAAGGCCGTGGTTAGTTCCCGTCTGTCGTGTCCCCTCCTATTAGGCATTGATTGGCCGGGCTTTTGTAGGTTAGTTTCTGAAGGGGACACGCATGTACGACCGGTAGGGATGTGCGGGATGTGCGCTGTGCTCTGTGGTGATGCGAGCACGTCCGATTCAACTGCTGTTCAAGGGGAGGAGGAGCTTCTGGAGCCAGTGGAGGTGGCACCACTGGCCACCATTCTACGCTCAGCCAGGGACCAGGGATCGGATTGATGGTCAGTGGGTACGCCTGGATGCAGCTGTCACATTCCCACATTTTAGTGTCATCAGGGATAGGTTTTATAGAGTCAGTCGTGACACTCAGACAGGGGAAGAAGTGAGCCAGTTGCTCGTACCGAGAAGCCGTCAGGAAATGGTTTTTCAGGTGGCTCACCACAGCCCAATGGCGGGTCACCTAGGGTGCGATAAAGTTGTAAGTTTTAGTTAAATGGTCAACACAGTGTGAGGCCCTGCTTCACTCAAGAGGTAGCACCCCTGCTGTCCTAACTCAGACCCGCCAGCTGCCGCTTTTCCACTATCGTGCCGTGCCGTACTGGAACCCGTGCTTTTCGTGTTTCCACTGCTACCTGACCCGTGCCGGGCCGCAGTACCCCTGCCGATTTTAACTACCCTTTGCGAGCAGGAACCAATGGGTCTAGCCGTGCTGTTATGCAAATGAGCAGACCGCTGATTGGTCACAAATACGTCATCCCATGAGAGAGAGCGCTCGGCTGCTTTCGAAACCGCAGGCTGCAAACTGTTGCAAGCCGGTACGGCTAGGATAGGTATGCGTGCCATACCGCACTGGGCTGGTCAGTGGAAAAGCGGCATTAGGTAATAGAGCACCATTTTCGATTTGATATCCTTTCATGTAACATTTACAAAAACACCATTAAAAAAAACCCTGAACGAATCAATTCCAAAACGTTTTAATCAATTGTGATATCTTGGAAAAGTTACTGCAATTGATTATTACGTTTTGAGATTGTTTTGTTGGCTCATTCAGGGTAACAAAACACAATCTATTGCTTGAGTACAAGCACAAACACACTATGGTGCCTCTATTAGCAACACAATCCATAGGCAATTCTCTGTGAACCCTTGTGTGCTTGTGTTAATGTATTCTCTGATGCATTCCCAGTGGTAATTGTCCCAGAAATTGCATCTCCGAGCTCTTTGAAAATTAATTTCAAATAAATATGCCATTGCACAGGAAATGGGGTAGAGAAGAGTTGATTTGGGCCCTATTCCCAAAACCAGAGGTCTGAGTAAATAAAATAAAAATATATCATATTCATACAAAATGAAAGAGATTTTGAATGGGATGCACAGAAGAAAAGAAAAAACAGAAATGTGCGTAAACCATGCGTACGATCATTTATAAGCAAAGTGTGGGATTTACCAATATAAACATTTGCGTGAGATTGTGCGTACATTTATGCACAGCTCTGACCATGCATCTGACCAAGCGTTAGACAAGATAGAAATTGCAAACATGACCAATAAATGCTTTTGATTGATAATTGCCAATTGATCTGATTAATTTGACTATGCTGAGTATTACTAATTTAAGTAATGTCATGAAATTGTATACAATTACGACAGCTGTAGGAGGTGTCAAATGGCAGATCTAGCGTTGTTAGAGGACGTGATGGGGCTGTGGGCTGCATGAGAGGGGAGCGTGTTTTCAGACAACGCGGTGTCCAAGTCCTCTCTACCCTCAGGTGTTTGCCTACTGGCACGTCTCAGCGAGAGTTAGGAGATAGGAGTGGGTGTTTCCCGGACCTCGCTGAGCTGTTTAATGCCTGCAGTCATCACTTCACACACACACAGTAGCCTACATTACATTTGTTCTTCCAATCCAACATTTCCAAACATCATAGGAGCGATAGACCATAGCAATCACCACCTGACAATGAATGCAGTCACGTAAACAGAAAGGGAACGCACTCGCCAATGATGCTGGCGATGTGCATCTCTAGAGGACTTGGTCAGCCTCACTCATTCCCCCACCAGGTCAATCAGTGTCGCATTATTAAGCAAACACTTATTGCGCTTGATTTGAGGTCAAAGTGCAGACCACACTCACTCCCACACCAGTTAGTTTAGAAGGAAGCAGAGAGTGTAACAAGTGTCCTCTACTTTGATTACGCTTCTGTCTTAACTTATATCTCACTCTGTGATACATGCATCTTCTTTATTTATTCTTTGGATTTTCCCATTCACTCTTCCATTCATTCAGCAATTTAATCTTCTATTTCCATTTTCATTCATGCACACATTTCCCGTGGCGTTAAAGGGGATATTTTGTGACCATATATTGTCATTTATGGACGTAAATGTATGCAAAATCGTGCATGAGCAGAGAGGGTAAGAACACGTGGTATTTATCAACATGGAGTACTTGCAGGTGTGCATGTCTGATAAATCCCAATTTTTCTTCTTTTCTGTGCGTACAAGCATTCTAAATTTAATGCGTACAATATAATTTAGAACCTTTTCTACGAACTCTTGATAGATGAGGGCCCAGGAGATTTCTGTTTTATTTAATGATTTATCCATCAACTTTTTTTTCTGGCTGTGTAAGTCTAAATCACTAATTAAATAAATGATATAATAATATGGGTGTGGTTCAGAACCTTTCAGGAAGACCACCATAATGAGACACCTGGGCCCACATGTGCCATCAAGGTTAATATGTGAAAGCACACATACACACACTATGTTGCACACACACTCCTATGACTAATGTGACACACAAGCAGGAATATGAGTTATGTGCATACGAACAACGGATCATTTAATACGATGATAAACACACAGACACACAAGCACAGAAATATTTCTAACAAATACAAAATGACATTTCAATTTAGTCTCTTCCTGCCTTGATGTTGTGGCTCTTGCATACCAATGATCTCTGGTTTATCATTTTTCATTTATTTTATCTATTTCTGCCTATGCCTCTATCTTGTCTCTCTTCGGTGGAAAAAATTAGGAAATGCCACAGCTCTGGAGGGGGTGGGGGTGGCTGATAAGTCAACATCAAGTGAATGGGAATGTTTTTATGTTGAAGTGGAAGGCAGGGGTTAGGGATTAGTCTGCTCCTACACACTGGGGTGTGTGTGTGTGTGTGTGGGGGGGGGTGTAACAATGCATAAGTAGACCGACACATAAATAAAATGCTCTACGTGTGTATGTGTGTGAGACTGTGTGTATATATATACATATATATGTGTTTTTATATACATCAATCAAAGTTTGCTGTGAAAAGCTAAATGTCACCTTTTGAGAGCGTACTGCTTTCACACTGAACCTTCTAATTTCAGCCAATCACATGCAGGATGGCCAAACCAGTGGTTTCTGAATGACACACACTTTTCCTTGTTTTGTTGTTGTGAAACCACGTACATCCTTTCAAACAGACAAAATCTCTGAGTCCATCAACCAGCCACTCAGCTGACCAATCAGTCATTAAATCAGTCAGCTAGCCAGCCATGGATGACTGAGCTCCAAGAGTCATTTGATTGAAAATGCAGCCAGGCAGTCAGCCAATGTACCAATCGAAGAGCCAGAACATTAGCAAACACCACTAAAATAAATCTGTTAAATTAGTCAGATAATAGCTAGGGAGCAAGCTATTCATCCCTCCAAACTACTACAACATACACAGTAATTGCCACAAATGTGTGTGTGTGTGTATGCAATTCAAAAAGCATCAGATGTTCCCAATGTATGCGTCATGTGTACTGACCATAAAGGTGAGTGCATGCATGCATGTATGGTATGCAATATTTATGCTCTCTTTATTTCACAATGTGTCAAAAACTTGAGTCTTTATGTGGCTTAATACAAACATACATACATTTTCATGATATAATGTAGCAGATTGATGTATTATTCATGTATAATGTGTCAGAGACAAGCGATCAGAGAAAGAGAAGAAATATATCCCATTACATACATGTACTGATGGCAATGCTAGTGATACATGCATTATGCATCAGATAATTTAATGACAATGTTAATGATACATGCATTATCAGGGTACCCCCAGGGTCTTAAAAGTATTAAAAAAGCATTGAATTTAATATTTTCAAAATAAGGCCTTACAAGTATTGAATTTTGTTTACAAAGGAAACTCCTCTAAAATTGATTCTCTATTCAGCAACAGCAACATCAGTGTGGTCTTTGACATGATGGTCCTGGAGGCTGATTTCTTTCTTCCAAAGTGACTTACAAGTGAGACTGAGAACAATCAAATCATACAATCAAAACTGGAGTAGCTACAAAAAGTTCTAGTGCTGCACAAGCTAGTTTGTAAAGAAGTGGAGAAGGGAGTGCAGAGTAGCCATAGGAAGCAGAGTATGTTCTAGAAAACTAGTTCTAGATCATCATAGACGTGTGTTCTAGATTATTAGAGGTAGATAATCACAGATGAGTGTGTTCTAGACTGGCCGCCAGTGTGTGATCAGTGGACCCTTGCCGTTTCCTCAGTTTGGAAATGTGAAATTCAGCCGGAATGCGTCAGCAGTGTGTGATAGGAATTGTCCTTTTGTGGACAATTTGAATGTTTTTTGGAAGCGACCCAACCTTTTTGCACGGACTGACGGACTTCACCTAAACAGAGAAGGTAAACCCCTACTAACATGCAACATTGAACTCACTGAAATCCTGTAAACGGTCACAAGATTGACATCTACGTCATGTAGGAACCGGTCGTAGTTTAGTCATTTCCCAACATCAATCCATAAAAATACCCGCCTGTTCCTACATTTCAACAGCTGTGAACAGTGACACATTCTCCATTCCTGTAATAGTTAGATGCCCCAATAACATAATTTATTGCTCAGTCTCACACATTAACACACGAAACCTGGTGAAAATTTAAACAGCCAGTGAAGCCCAGACTCGAGCAGATAAAGCTAGCACTATTGAATATTAGATCCCTCTCTGTTTTATATTAATGATTTTATTTCTGAACATGGTCTTAGCTTTTTATTTTTAACTGAAGCCTGGCTCACTTCAACTGCTCCAGCTACTTTGTTAGAGTCTTCCCCTCCTAATTTTAACTTTTTATACTCCACTAGACAAAATAAAAGAGGGGGTGGAATCGGCACTATTTTTTCTAGTAGTTTTACCTGCACTCAATGTTCTTTTTACTTTTGAATACCTAGCAACGGTTATCAAATCACACCAGCCTGTACGCACTGTGACTGCCTATGGCCCCCCCCAAACATGACAGCAACTTTTTATCTGAGTTTTATGATTTTATGTCCATTGTTCTTACCAGTCATGATAAAATAATTTTACTTGGTGATTTTAATTTTCATATTAACGACCACACTGATTCAAGGGCTTTAGATTTTCTGGATTGTGTTGCTTCTCTAAATCTTGTTCAGCATGTACAGAGTGCCACCCACATTCATGGCAATACACTGGACTTAGTTATTACTAAGGGTATTCATGTCGACATTTCATCCATTGCCAAAGTCCCTGTTTCTGATCATTTTTTTGTCTTTTTTAACACTACTCGTTTTACTCCAAATGTACAGAGACAGTGGTTATGAAGTGTTATCTTAATGATGGTGTTATTGACAGATATTCAAATCAGGTGAACACCTTTCCTCCATCCCCCACTGGCTTAGTCGATGACCTTGTTGACGATTTTTATTATAAATTAAGATTTGCATTAGATACTGTTGCTCCTGCACAAATAAAAAAAAGACAATTAACTCACAAACCACCATGGAATATGCTGCAATATGTCAGCTGAGAAGAAATTGTTGAAAAGCTGAGAGATGATGGAGGAGAAGCATGTTCACTTTGACATTTTTAAAGTGTTTAAAGTTTTAATCTACAATAATGTAGTCTGGAAAGAGAGACAAGCCCATTTCTCAAAGATTATTTTAGAGAACCAGAGCAATCCCGAAGTGCTTTTCTCCACAATTGATATTCTTTTAAATCCATCACCTGCCCTCAGTCCTCATAATAACTCAATTCGTAAATGCAAAGAATTTGCTTAATTTTTTTAAAGAAAAGAGCCAACATTGTGAATTCAAATACTCAAACTCCCTGTGATCTCCCTGCCCATGGGCCTCCATCTATGATGTGATCTTTTAATATTATGTCAGAAGATGCCATCAGTGAGGTGATTAACAGTATGAAGTCTTCCACTTATATTTTAGATCCTATTCCAACCAAGCTTTTTAAGTTTTGCTACCATAGCCTCTCCCAAGACACTACAAGTATAATAATCTCCTCTCTTAACTTAGGCATCTTCCCCACAGCTTTTAACACTTCCATGTAAAACCTCTTCTGAAGAAATCCAATCTAGATCACTCAGAGTTAAACAATTATAAACCCATTTCTAACATTCCTTTCCTTGGTAAACATTTAGAGAAAATTGTTTTTAATCAACTTCTTGCTCATTTATCCCACAACAATATTTTAGAAAAGCTCCAATCCAGTTATCGTGTAAACCACAGCACAGAGACAGGCTTACTGAAAGTTGTAAATTACCTGATAATTATTGTGGATTTAAACAACATGGCTGTCATTCTTCTTTTAGATCTCAGTGCAGCATTCGACACAATCGACCACAACATTTTAATTGACAGACTTGAGAAATGGGTGGGTCTCTCTGACCGTGTTTTAGCTTGGTTTCAATATTATTTAACAAGTAGACAGTTTTTTGTCAGCCTTATGTATCAGAGGCTCACAGTATTGAACATGGTACTCCTCAAGGAAGCATTCTTAGCCCAATTTTATTTTCATTATACATGCTCCCACTTGGAAACATTATCAACCATCACCACGTCAATTACCATTTTTACACTGATGACACACAATTATACATCTCTGTCTCGCCAAATGACCCAATGCACTCCATGCTCTCAATGTCTCACAGACATTAATGTATGGATGGGTCAAAACTTTTTAAAACTAAATGAGGAAAAAAAACAGATTATTTTAATAGGACCCAAAGCAGCAAGAGAAAAACTTAATACTTGGTGGACTTAGATAACAAAGAAAACGCAAGTCACAAACTTGGGATTCTCTTTTA
>OMKN01080964.1:609-11924 GCA_900302345.1 Melanonus zugmayeri
AAAACGGAGCCACAAGGGCTAGTGGTTGAAATCTTTCCCTAAGAAATGGAACAGCACTTGAAATGGGACACCACTCTTACGTCATCAGTAGCTGACGATTGCACGTGACTACGTAACACACCAGCGACGGGAGCAGAAAATTTAATGATTTACTTTGTGTAAATACAGTATGATGACAAAGTGTATCTCAGAGAATCTGCTATTAATGCTCACACAAGACTTCATTAAATCTGTTTGAACCAGAAATAGCTTTATTCAAATTCCAAAAATAGTCAAAGTAGAAAAATGAAAAATATATAAATATATACACATAAATAAATGACAAATGTGTGAACACCTTATTACTAAATACTATTGAACGAACTGAACATTAGAGTTTGTCAATCAATTTCTCAAATAACCCCAAAAAACATTTTCGCCTGGCGCTTCTGCTCTTTGACGGATTCCTCCATGAGGAAATCCAGTACTAGATTGGCCTTTTTTTCTTTTTTAGGGGATAGGGTTGTGGGGTCGAGGGCTGCCATGGCTGCACTTATAGATGGGGTCGAGGCAGATGCACGGCCGATAGTTGGGGTGGAGGCAGATGCACGGTGTTGGGTATTCAAAAGAATCTTGAATCAGGAGACGATATTATATTTAACCAAACTTTATTTAACTTAACACTGGATAGTTCTAAGGAGAAAAGGAGGGTTCTATGAAAATAAAAAAAAACGCGGTGCACCACGGCTCTAAGCCGACCTAAGAGGTCCTAGTGACGACAAAGAGGAGGAGCCATCTGTTTGTAGCGCCCTTTAAACCAAAGGGGAGGAGTTTCTATGGTACTTCCCACTATGTTCCCCATTGGCCGAAGCGCACGAGAGGCCGCGTCATACCACCGTGTTTTCAGGTGTCCCCTGTTAAGAACTACATTACCCAGAATTCTATGTGTGGTCACCGGACGTGACATGATTATAATGTAACCCGTATGTGTGAGTCATTATTCGTATTCCTTATACATATACGTATTCCTTCTATATTATCTTTTCCTCCCACTTTCCTTTCTGACATTGTGAATAGCGATGTTTCTGTAATGCGTGATATAACAATTCAATTACATATTACTGTGCATATACAACTAAGATATTCCAACCGATTTAACATTTTTTGCATGATTATTTACGAAGATATTATACTTACATTTATGCACTGCTTTCCCCGCATTGGCACCGTCGGCAGCCATGTTACCTGCCTCAGCTCGCTCAATTCGCACAGCATTCTGGGATACCACTTGGTCTGAAGTCTGCATCGTTGCACCCTTCGTTTCGAGGGCCAAACAGGCGCATCTAGCACTACCACTTAGCCCTCCCCCTAGGCCTCAAATGAATTGGAACACCACTACCCCTACGCAGGAGTGCGCAAACAGAGGGGTAGGGCTAAGGGGGGGTATTGGGACACGGCCTTAATCTAATCGTCTGCCTGTACAATGCCTGCTGTGTGTGCCTGTGTGCCTGTTGTGTGGCTCCCCGAGCCACACAACAATCAACTCTCGAATATGACCTCAGATCAGACGAGACGACCCGCTGAATTTAAGCATATCAGTAAGTGGAGGAAAAGAAACTAACCAGGATTCCCCTAGTAGTGGCGAGCGAAGAGGGAAAAGCCCAGCGGCTCCGATTGGTTCGCAGAATTTATTGCGTCATAAATCTCAAGCATTATCCCGCCCAATTCAAACCCAAAATCAGGAAAGAGTAAAAAATGTAAATTACAATATTTTAGACATGGATTGAAACTAATGTCTAATACTATTTAGATGCTTACAAGTATGTACATAAGACCCTAAATTACATAGAAGGTTATTGTGGATTTGGGTGTCCAGGGCCTTTAACTACTTAGTTTGACATAAGTGGGACAAAAAGGACCCAATGCCTATGCAGACATGGTTATGCAGATGCTGGATGAGGAGTCAGTTATGGGGTTTTTCATTTTGGATGAAGTTGTCATTATTCTGGAGGAGGTCCAGCTGGTGGAGGATCTGTAAATAATTGAAAGGACAAAGTTAGAATTATAGATATCTAGGTGTGGGAGTGTAAGGGTGAACGTAAAACCATAGTTTGAGTGGCCCAACATTTTAGAAAAGCACTATATACATGCAGTCGATCACACATGCACTGTTTACATGGATACTCAATCACTTTACATTTAGTGGGTGTTTCTAATAAAAGTATGCATTAAATGAGCCCCCAGTGATCTATTCAAGTAGGACAACACCAATGTGTGACTGCTAATACACAACAAGTATTTTGCTTTGGTCTTAATCAAATATTACGTTTTTATTAGGAGAAATAGGTTGGCACATTTAATTCAGTGATCTATTGCAGTGTTTGACAAACATTGTATATAAAAAAAAGAAGAAGAAAAAAGGTAACGTGGAAAAGGGATTTTACGTTGCCTAACAGGAAGCTAGGACATACATTACTGACTAGGGCTGCGTTTCCCGAATGTACCTTAGCGCTAAGTGTGTCGTGAAATCGCTCTTGAAGTATCCCTTGAGTTCCCGAGCTGTTTGCCGAATGTACCTCAGCGCCAAGTGTGTCGTGAACGGAAGGTTTTCAAGGAAGAGTTTCACGAGTGGTCCGGACCACTCGTGAAACTCTCTCTTGGAGATAATATGGCATAATAAGAATGTTATCGCTTCCTGCCTATTCCCATCATGATGGAAATAATTATATTAAAACGATATATATAAAAAAATAAGATACATTTATTTTTGTATGTATGTTTTTTTTTGTATGTAGTTTCGTGTGGTTAGTCTATATTTCACAGATATTAAAAGCACCCGCTGTCCATGCCCCGCAACCCCCCCGCGATAGGGCCCCGCGAATCCTTCGTTTTAATATATTTATTTCCATCATGATGGGAATAGCCAGGAAGCGATACAATTCTTATTATGTGCTGGTGATCTCCAAGAGAGAGTTTCCCAAGTGGTCCGGACCACTCGTGAAAATCTTCCTTGAAAACCTTCCGTTCACGACACACTTGGCGCTGAGGTACATTCGGGAAACAGCTCGGGAACTCAAGGGATACTTCAAGAGCGATTTCACGACACACTTGGCTTAAGGTACATTCGGGAAATGCAGCCTAGATTCATCATCCCAGCCATTCTATTCTGTCAATTCCGTCATGCGAATCAATGTCCTCTCCGGTCTTCTCAAACTACTTGACTTCCTTGTTTACATCTTAGCCTGTTGTTGAATATGTTACAACTTGGTTGTCATCACGTTGAAGCAAGACAAACCGACAAACTGCTTACGTTCAACTTACACATTACATAACAAACTTACATTCTCAGTCAATTGTAAACCCACCCTTTAATAATCTCTATTCATATTATTCTATTCCAGTGATACAACTCTGTTGTTAATGCTATGATTAAGGTTACGTTTTGTTATTTGAGGATTTAGAATTGCGCACAAGTTTTTGTAATTTTATTTTTGGATGTTTGGTCAGTGCGTGCCTGCAGACATTTAGGAGGAAATCACTTAAAGGTGCTTGTCTAACTGGGACAGGTTATTCCGAGTGGATAAAGCTCATCCTGTGCGTTTCATTGAGGGATAAGTGTAACACCTTGTACAAGTTTTTTTTTTAATTGGCTAACAATTATCATGGGTGGTAACTTTTCAAAACATAGCTACAAGCAACTAAATGATGATGTCATTAAGACATTGAGCAATGTTATCCTGACAAAACAAAGAAACTCTGTAAATGGTGCGAGCAAATGCATGCAAACACGACAACACACTGCGACATTCTCCAGGAACACTTCGAGTTCCCTGATAAAAATTACGATACAAGGCAATATTAGACTGAAAGTGGGAAAGGGAAAGCAAGACAATGGAAAGTCAGAAGAAAAGAAAATGAGATGTGAAATAAGAAGAAAGACACAAAAGAATGCGAACGCGAAAGAAGGAGATGACGGATGGAAGAAGAAAAGTTGAGAGAAAGAGAAGAAGCAAGGAAGATAGCCTCAGCCTGCTACACTAAAAATGACCTCCACTGGTGGGAATTGAAGAAAGGGAGACAGCTTACCCTGCCCCGCACCCAAAGCAATCAAGAGCAGGCGAAGGCCACCTTCTAATACCATCATTATGAAGCCATGGCTATAGAAACCATCAATATTATACAGAAACGCAGTATAACAGGGTGTTGCATCACAGACGGGTATCTCATGTAGCGAGAATTAATGCCATTACTAAAGTAATAAACCCAATTAACACAATTCAACAAGTCTCCTTTCACTGCAGCCACAGCTGCGCCACATACATCATCTCTAGCAGAAGCATCAATATTAACCTAATAAAATGACAAAAATATAAAAATAAATAAATAAAATGCATTTTACTCACCAAAACTACTGATTATTTGTACACAAAATCCATCCTCCTTTCTTTCCTCAAGAAGAGTTCAATTACTCTGTTGTACAGGTTATCTGAGCGTTTCAGTTCCAACAATAAGTCCTTTTCTATCGCCATGGAGGCTAATGCTGAAAGTCGAGTCTGTCCAGTCGTATTTCTGGCATACATTTTCATTCGCTTTAGGGCTCGCCAACTCGAAATCGGATTGGTTAAAGCAACAGTTTCATTGCCATTTATTTTAAGCTACAGGTGCCTGCACTGTTGATTCTGAAGGCCTCAAGGCAGATTTATTTGACCCTGGAAACACATGATGGCTGAAATATGATTGGATAAAAGCTCTAACATGAACATACACTACTGGAAGCAGCGCAACCAAGAGAATTCATGGCAAAAATATATTAAAACATAAGTCTTTGATTCTGATAGTGTTTAGGCCAGCAGAGAAGGCCTTGCTGGCCCTGACGGCCCATCACTGAAGGAACCAGGTCCAAGGCCCAACTACTACTTAGCCCGGCAACATCTAACAACGATGATAGTGAACAACAAGAAGCCAAGAAGATCAAGGAAAGTGCCGAGATGCTCCTATGCAAACAACTGGCAGAGATCACAAAGAAAGAAGGCCTGGCGAAGAAAGCTGCCAACATGCAAGCCGTCATTGTTCCCCAATTTGAAACTTCCCCGGGAGTTCCAGACCCACAACCGCAGTATGCCCCACAGCCCACGTACGCTGCATCCCAACCCTACCCTACCATTGTTATGCAGATTGACACGCAGAGTATGTCACTCTGCAATGGGAGAGTTGAAAATGAACAATGAAAAAAACATTGGTTCTCTCCATATCTGCAAGCCACCATAGATAACTACATAGCAGGTTTTTATTTTTTTATTTATTTTATTTGACAATTCACTTTAAAATGACAACTACATGGTTACAACACCAATGTACATGCACAATTAAAAGAGCATCAATAAAAGAAAAAAATAGCCACAGGACTTAATTCCATGTGGTCCTTGTTATAGTTTGATGTTGTGGAGATGTGTGCGTGCGCGTATGTGCACATGGAGATAGTGGAGTACAGCAATAGCGGCATATATATATCAATCAATATACAGAAACTATTCACATTGGGCATTAACAGGCATTATACTAAAACCTATACTAAAACTGGTTCATACTAAAAACCTATACTAAATCTGGTTCATACTAAAAACCTATACTAAATCTGGTTCATACTAAAAACCTATACTAAAACTGGTTCATTAAATAAGTTACTAACCCTGCCTACACAACTGTCTTTACAGAGTTACGTTATCTAAAAGCCAGTGTTTCAGTTAAGATTGTCCGATATGTCAACTCCACAACCAGCACAAGACGTTCAAACCAGCCATAGGTCACATTCGCCAACCAACAGGCCCATTCAGGCATGTCTACATCGATTTTAGAGACATGGCTGAAAGAAAGGAAGGGAAAAGATATTGCTTAGTACTCACAGACTGGTCCTAATAAGCATGCACTGCTCAATAAATAGGACAACCCATTTGACTCCACATGAAATGCAGGGAGCCTCGTTGTCAGGATTGATTCAGAATAAGACCCAAAATGCAGACCAAACCAAGGAAGTAGAATAACAGAGGTTTATTTCTGATGTACAGGGTAATATGATGGGAATAATACGAGGGGAATCACTGGAAGCCAGGGCAAGGTGGGGAACAGCGGGAACCAAGGCAGGCAGGGTTGCGGGAGCAGGGAAGACCAGGAGCAGGGTAGTTGTCGGGAGGGACAACACAAGGAGAGAAGCGTACAGAGGAAACACTCCGGACAGAAACAAGACGTCAGACATGGGAAACACAACACAAAACATAAACGAGTTGTCAATCTTAGATCAAGAGTTACACCAAGAAGGCCGAGAGAATTTATACCAACGGAGATGGCGGAATAATCTGGCGACGCATGGCTGGTAGACTGGGGTATAAATACTGCAGGAGTTGATGAGGAATGAAGCGCAGGTGAGTAGTGGAGGCAGGCCCGGAAGCCAAGGCCACACCCACACACACACAAACACACAAGACATAGAAACAGAACATAGAACCGACAGGGTAGGAACATAGAACCGACAGGACCGTGACACCCATGCCCATCCCTTATACAAGACCCCAGGTTGAGGGACCTGCCCTAGAGCAACTAGAAGATGAGCTAGCTGTATATATGAAGGGTCTCACATCTGTCTATCAGTGTTTGTATAAACAGGTACGGAGAGCCAATCCAACCCCGGACGAGCCACCCAGGGGACCATTACCCCAGGTTGACGACTGGGTCTACTTCCGCATCTTCAAACGAGAGTGGGCCCAGTCAAAAGTAAAGGGACCATACAAGATCCTAGTCACCGTCCGTGTAGATGGGACCATTGTAGCCCAGCCCAACCTCCACACCGATCCCTCACAGGTAAAAGCGAACCTAGGAGTGACCACCACTGACCAGAACGAGTGAGACAATCCAGAGCTCGACCTCGAGAAAGACTAGGTCAAAAACTACACCTGATGACTACATTAGCCTTGGGTTGCCAAGAACAACATGGACGGACCTGGATGAAGAGCAGATGGTAAGTGATAAGTCCTCCGAAGTGGAGGACCAATGTGAGTGAAGCTGAGTTCCAGACCCCCCACAGAGTTTACTCTACATGAGCCCTTCTGGTCCAAGAAGAGGATTTGGGAAGAGCAAAGAGCAGACATGATACACTACCAAAAGACACAGAGCCTCAGAAAAGAAACAACTGGCTGTCCTGGAAGAAAATGACCTACAATGAGAAGCACGACCAATAATGCAAACAGCAGTAATCACCCAAATCCCAGCACAAATCACTCAACAAATGGAGCCACCACAACAACTGCAATACCTACAGCAACAATGGTACCCTCCCCAACCTGGACAAATGCATATTGGGAACCCACATCCTGAACAGTGGCAAGGAGAGACAGGCAAGGAGACAGAATGATGAGAAGACGAGCCTGTGGAAAGACTGCCCAATCAAACGAGCAATGCTGCGGATGCGGACAAACAGGTAAATTCAGGGACCAATGCGTTACCAAACCCTGGCAATATACCCATGCCCAATGGCAGGAAATCCAGCCAACCCAACAGCAACAAAGCCATGCATGGGCTCAACCAAGGCAAAACAATTCACAAAAATGGTGACGAGGCCCAGGAGAAACCAGTTATTGCATATGTGATGATGTAAACTATAGCAATGTACAGTATTATATCATGTGACCTGATGATTTAAAAAATTTCAATTGGAATTGAAAAAAGAAAATGTATGAAAATATGTGAAAAAAGAATCAAACAAATAAATGAGAAAAAAAAACAAGAAAATAATTAATTCACCTGCCTCAGCAAGTGTGCTGCTTTAAGGCTGTTGACCTGCAGGTCCAACAGGACGACTCACATCACACCCATCTTCTTTACATTGGCTTCCCATCAAGTTCAGGATCCATTTTAAGGTTCTTGTTTTTACATATAGAGCCTTGCATGGTCAGGCACCTGTATACATCTCTGACCTGCTGCAATCCTTATATCACCAGTAGGTCACTTAGGTCCTCTGACCAGCAGCTGAAGACTAATTTATTCAAACTGGCCTTTGTCTTGCCTCGTGCTGTCTAGTGTTTGTAATTTTTGTGTTTGTAGGTTGTGTCTTGTTGCTTATGTTTTATTGTTTAATTTGTTTCTTTGTACTGTTTTATGGTCCTATTTTGAATAATTTTACTCATGTGAAGCACTTTGTGACCTTGCCATGTGAAAGGTGCTATACTAAATACACTTTACTTACTTAATTACTTACTAATAAGCTTAATGTTCTACTGTGCTCTGCTATGTGTAGGTGTGTGTGTGCTATGTGGCTGTGTAGGAGAGGAAGACAGATAGACAGGAATAGAGAAATAAGATGGACTGTGGATGAGAAAGTGTGTGTGTGCGTGGGTGTATATGTGTGTGCTCGTGCACATAAATGTGTGCAAGTAATGTATGTTACAAGAAAAGATTGGATCTGACCCATTAACTTTACAGGCCCTTCATTGGCACCAGCAAAGCAAGGGTCATGACTGTAAATCTCAAAAAGGACCACCACACCAATAGAGAGAGGGAGAGAGAGAGAGAGAGAGAGCAAGATTGACAGAGAGAGATAGACTGTACACTGTCTCAGGGAAGTGCACAGCTTGCAATATTGTGGGTGACTCGGAGCGACGCCAGGACAAGTTTCAGTAAGGATATAGCTGCGGCTGCCAGCCATCCAGCTGGACTTTACAGTCCTGCATAACTCATTTAATGACTCCACCAAAAACGGGGATTTGAGAGCTTGGCTGTTCACTAAGCGCCAGAGCTGTTCTCTTATTACAACGTAAAGACCCTCCCTGCCGCTGGGTGGTTGCCTTGCCCCTCTCATCTTCTTCCTGCCATATATACATTTATTTATTTAAAATGTTTTCTGGCCTTTAATTGTGGCGTTTAACATTTGTCTGGTCATGAATTACTCAGCAGAGAAAAAGGATAACCTGAATAAAGGAAGCGAAGGGGCTTTGCATGGGGGGATGAGAGGTGCGGGGGAGGGTGGGTGCATGGAGGAGCAATAGGTTGCCTGGAGGAAGCAATTCCAGCAGCTCTGTACACAGTGTATACAGGAGATCGTGCAACACAATGAGAGAAGTTTTCACATATACCCCCAGAAACTCTTCTATTCCTGCTGGTCCCGCTGCGGCAGTTTAGCTCCACCCCTCACCCGCTTACTACAACGAACCCACCCCTCCCACACACACACCTCTACCTCACCTCACACAAAAATACAACCATTAACCACCGTTCTATGCCAAATCATTATCCCCTGGCCTCTATTTCTCTCTTCTTTTTTACATCAAATAGCAGTGGGGAACACATTCCTCAACAGTAGCACATTAATAATTGATCCTTATGACCAGGCACCCTCTGAATAATATCTGGGGTTATTCGTGTATCTGATAATTCCTTACCTGGCTCGGGAGCATCTGCTCTGATGAACCCATTATCACCGAAAAAAAGGTGGTAAGAAATAATCATTCTTCCTCCTTCCTATATTGTTTCTAATGCCTTCTTTCTAACTTTTACATTTTTCTCTGTTATAGTTTTTCTGTCATAACAGCGCAACTACACAGTGATGTTATTAAAGATACCAGGTTGAGCCCTGGGATGTTCTAAGTATAGATGAATCATGTGATTATCTCATGATAATGTTCAATGCTGCTCATTAATGGGGGATGATCATGGTAGCCCTGTGGAGAAAAATAGGAAGGAGTTTGCGATGCAGCACAGCTCATTTGGCGCACCAGAATACATTAGCATAGACGAGCGGGCTCCAGTCTAATGCAGCCATGTATTTTTGCTGAGACAATCGGATATTTGCTGTGAGTATAACGCCAATCACGGTAATGGCTCGGGCCTGGGAATATCGGAGGCTTCAGTCATCAAGTTGTCCTTTAGGAGCCGTTTTCAGTGTTAATTACTGCTTCCGTATAATTCCTCCTTCGCCTGCTCAGTTGGGTTTTTTTCTTCATTTTTATTTTTTTTTCGATTTAATCATTAGAAACTAAACACACCGGCTGTGCTAAGGTTTGGTGTGTGAACTTAGGGGAAACCATCTGGTCATTTATTTTTCTATTAATGGTCACTGAGAAGCTGCCAGAAGTCTTGGCTGTGTTTTTTTTAGACAATAGGATATTAAAATGTAGGATGTTGTTTTTGAGTTGGGTCATTTTTGGGTAATAAGTGGCAATATGGGAATGGGGAATACATAACTGTAATCCGTCTCGTTTCCCTTTAAAGAAATAGTAGGCTATATAGTTTTAATATAAGATCAAGATTAGTGATTTCGTTTTTAAAGTATTATATATATTATTGTATCATATTTCATACACTAATAATTTAACAATAAGAATAATGTATGAATACAATTCATATTAACAGTATTAATAATACTATTATTAAACCTGCGCTATATAACTTTTCAATTTAAACTTTCAACTTTTATTTGTCCCCAGAGGGACAAGACAGACATAGATACAAGACTATAAAATACAAAAAGCCTACATAGGGAACATCAAACAGAATGCTGCGGACTCAGGGAGAACAGCGGGCTGGTCCCAGGTTGACCTTCCCAATCCTAAAACTGCAGACAAGAAGAACGTGCAAACGTGCTTACACGAATAAAGTGCTGGATTTGGGGACACCAGTTACAAGATAAACATGTCACCAGTATAAATATGACATGGATATGTAGATACAATTCAACAACCTTATGTAAAGAACGTAGCCGATAATTACATCATAAACAAAACAAAATGGACATAGTTAGCCAAGGTCGGCAACATAGTGAAACATTATTACAACCATCATCATCATTGACACCACCATCATCATCATCATCATCATCAAAGAACTTCTATCTCCCCCCCTGGCTTGAGTTCAGAAGGGACATTAATGAGTGTCTGTTGCTCTTTACAGGGGGAATCTGAACCTGAGCCAGAAGGTAGGATCTGAACACCCTGATTTAGCCTTCCGCTCTACCTGTCTGTTATACAGGTCAGTGAGACACCTAATATTTTACTGCTGACTTTCACTATTTTGTAAAGAGCAGTTTTGGCCTTGACACTGAGATTGCCATACCAGCAGATTACAGAAAATGTTAATGTGACTCAATGTAGGATTTATAAAAAAGGGTCATGAGGGTCTTATCAACATGGAACTGTCGACTGCAGCTATTTACTCCATTAAAAAATATCTGAACTTGAAAGTTTCTCAATAATAATAAAAAGCACCCATCTATGAGTCAATCCATCCAGGGTATTTTTCTCTATAAATCTTTTTATTCTGGTCCACTTTTGCCCCCCCCCCCACTGTGGGAA
>OMKN01080973.1:0-10630 GCA_900302345.1 Melanonus zugmayeri
GGGTGCTGCTACAGCTGGAGTTTAACGCGGGGATGTTGTGGTCTGATGGACCATAAATGACATGACGCATGGTTAGCGAGAGACGGCTGTGATGCATGCCGTGTGTGTGTGTGTGCGCGTGCGTGCGTGTTTTCCTGTGAGAATGTGATTACACTTGTAGATGTAGCGTGTGTGTGTATTTGCACAACGTATGACTGTACATCTCTGTAAAAGAGGGAGCGCGGGAGCATAGAGAAGAGAGCGATGGAGACTTATTGTTATTCCACAACCAGTCAGTGCGGGAGTTTCCCCTGGTGACGTCTAATAAATCCTGCCCACGTCGACTAACCTGGCCTCCGCAGTTCAGCACTGATCTCTCCCTGTGTTTCCGAGCCAGAAATAAACAGGTAAACGGCCAGCTTTTATCAACAACCCTGCGATGGATGGCTCACAGCGGCATAAGTAAGATTTATACGCGAGAACTTCCTCGCAACTGGAAGCCCCCTGTCATGTTATTGGGCTCTGGCGTTTGACTAAAAAGTTCCTTAATACCTCCACCAAGCATGGAAAGATTGCCTTACTGTAACCCCCCCTCTCTCTCTCTCTCTATCCCGCTCCGGCTCTCTCTTTCCCGCTTTGCTCTCGTTCTAATTTAGCAAGATTGTAGCTGCAATTAGCCTGTATCTATGTTCTTACTGCACATTTGTCATTCATTATATAATCACGAGAGTGAACCCTACGCCGGAGCCCCCAGTGCCCTAGAACCAAATAAAACACGTAGTCTGCATGTTTCCCAGACCGGCATCCAAGTCGAAAGGCCCCATTATAAAGCTTCTTCCCAGGGCATTATTAGTCATTCGGGGTAATAATGCTTCCAAATGGTCTCCTGCTGTTACTACTGTTGCCACTAATGAAGCCATAGCTCTGGATGGAGCTGACCACGAACGGCAGCGACGCCCATGAGAGGGGGTTTCAACGCTGGGATTTATGGGCCCGATAGGTCGGCCATGTAAACCCCGGACACTTGAACGGCGACTGAGATGACGCATCCGTCCTAAAGGGGAAGCGACAGGGAACATTGTGCTGAGTTCAGCCGTGGTTCAAAAGCACATTCTTCTTGTCGGGGGGGAAAACTGGCTGCTCTTCCGTCTCTTGCGACTAGCGGTGTCGACGGCCTCTCGCTCGTTTCTGTTCCTCGCTCATGTGAACACGTTTTGAGCCACCTGTGATTCTGGCGACATGGACCGCACTCCCCGAGACGTTAAGTTGAGGTCCGTGGGCTGATGTTTCCCAGAGCTTTAGATTCGGGTTGGGAGAGATATACTGTCTCTCTGGCCGGGTGTATGTTTCTAGGTTCAGGTCGGGAGAGATATACTGTCTCTCTGGCCGGGTGTACATTTCTAGGTTCAGGTTGGGAAAGATATACTGTCTCTCTGGCCGGGTGTACGTTTTCTAGGTTCAGGTTGGGAGAGATATACTGTCTCTCTGGCCGGGTGTACGTTCTCCCATCTCCCCTGCATCGTTGGCAGTGCGGACAAACCCACACTCTCAATCAATCAAGCCGAGCGTCACACTAACCTAACCTAACCGTTTTACATGAGGAGTGATGGGTTCTTTATCCTTGGCGTTAGACACACGGAGAGGTAAGGGGGGAAAACGTAGGTTCATCCAGCGTTGTTGCGGAGACTAAATGGTCTCAGACATCCCCCCCCCCGAAACAGGATGTGTCTATATTTGGAAACCTAATGAGGTGATCTGCAGTGGATGTATTTGTTTGTTGTGCTGCCCTGATGTCTCCGAGCCAGGTTTTTTTTCTAGACCAGGATGGGAATCATTCCGCCTGATTTGGAGGTTAAGATGTGTCTCGGTAACATGTGCCTCCACAAAAAAACAAAGCCCTGCCGTCGGTTTTATTTCCCCAAGTCTCATCGCTTAGTTTTTAAACACATTCCTCAGTTCGAAACAACATCGAAAGAACAATATTCACTCCTATTCATGCGTCTTACACAATCGCCAATCTCTCTCAATCATAGTTAACCGTGTTAAAACAACCAGGCTCTTTCCCTATCGCAAAAAACACTGTTTCACTCACCACCACCTCCTCCTCTCCTTCCCTCTGCCCAGACCCTATCCAGACCGCCTCCCTGCTCCTGGAGCTGAAGGACGCGTCGGTGAGGACCGGGCTGAAGGAGCGCTGCCGCCTGCTCCTGGGTCCGTTCTCCTGCAGCGCCGCCCTGAAGGCCAACTGGTGTCGGCACAGCGGCCGTCCCGGACCCGAGCCCGGCCCTCCCAAGCTGCTGCTGGACCTCACGGGAGGTCTGCTGCAGGTATTATAATAATAATAATAATAATGCATTTTATTTTTTGCGCTCAAGGACACATGGGTGGGGGAGAGGGGACGTTACAGGGTGGGGGAGAGGGGACATTACATGACACTACAACACATATCATTAAGTTACACAAAACATTACACTACACTACGTGACAAACAACATCTGACACAGAACAAGAAAGCACAGGTAGTGAGAAAAGACGTTCAGCAACAGATAAAGCAGAGGGGGTGGATACAGAGAAGAGTGAAAGGTGGAGTGTAGAGGTTAGGGTTAGGGTGGTGAAAGGTGGAGTGTTAGGGTTAGGGTGGTGAAAGGTGGAGTGTAGAGGTTAGGGTTAGGGTGGTGAATGGTGGAGGGTTAGGGTGGTGAATGGTGGAGGGTTAGGGTTAGGGTGGTGAATGGTGGAGGGTTAGGGTGGTGAATGGTGGAGGGTTAGGGTGGTGAATGGTGGAGTGTGAGTATAGGGCAGAGGGTTATGCATATGCAAGGGTGAATAGATGGGTTTTGAGCGGGTTTTTGAAATGGTCAATTGAGTCCCAATTAAGGAGCAGGTATAAGGTAGGCTGAGGATTGGGGACAGAAGCCAGAACCGTCGAGCTGGGAGACCAGTCTAGACGCCGTGAGCTCTCTTACTGTCTCTTCTTGACGATGTCCTGGGAACACTGGTCCTTGTGGTACTTCATGAATTGTAAGCAGGTCAGCTGGACGTCTGCGGGCAGCTCGCTCTGCGGCCGCACGTCTCGTTTCTTCCCGTACCACAGATTGTGCAACCTGATCATTACACGTATAAAAAAATACATTTGTTAACAATAATGCACCTTAAAAATAACGTACTAATGTGCTAAAATTGGAGGCGAGAGGGGTTAATGTATAAATTGCACCTTTTCTTAAACGGCAGAATGATCAAATGTTTGTCCAGCCCAAACAAACCGAAGGAGAGGAAACCCTGTGGAGAGGACGATAGAACCGAAGATGTTCATATAACCGACGGACTCATATAACACAGACTAACAGACAGACGTGGATCTAGGATCAGAGTGAGCCTACCTGTCCGTAGTTAACAACAGCGCAGAAGAATTGTAGCTCTAAGTACAATCTACCAGGAACATGGTTGAAGAGTAACCATAGGCAGCTGGATAAATTCTGCAAAAAAAACAACTTTTAAAGACATTTTTTATTCTTATTCTATGCTGTTTTTTAGATGTCAAGATATTGCATTCCACATAAATAGTGGTTAAAAAGCCATTGTTTGTCATACAGTGTTGTACAAGTGTTGAACCATGTTCATTTCATTATAGTGGTGGATGAGTGAATGATGAATGAGTGAATGAAGTGTTTGCTCACAGCAAGCAGGCTGACGGTGAGGAGCAGGCAGAACAGTGCGTGTCGGGCCACCTGTCTGTCTGCGGCCTGTTTCATCTCCTCCTCTTGGCCCAGCAGACAGTCTGACACCTCGCAGCTGTTCCCACACTGACCTGCAGGGGGTAGCAGAACACAACTCTACAATGTTGGACTGCTTGTTTTTAAGGACTGAAGAAAATTCATGAATTAGGAATGTAAAGAAATAAATGTTATTCTACTCTGGTGCAAGGGAACAGGATTGTGACTAGTGTTGGTAACCAATATAAAAAAATTTTTACTGCCAATGTGCACTAAAGGAAAATCCCGGCCCATTGACTAACAGCTTTACCTGTGTGTGCGGCGGATGCGTCGTTCATGTTTGTGCTGATAATCATATCAGGCATGGGTTCGGCCCGGGCGCACTCACACATGTGGCACTCTGATAACACAGTGACAAAGTCTTGTGTTACCACATCTATTGTCATGTTTGTGAACTCAGTTCACACTGTATACAATATACACTATATAATATACACTGTATACTATATACAATTTATTTATTTAGTATCATCTTCTTTATCTTATCTTATTCTTATTTGTATTCTTATTTATCTTGGGTTTGTCTTAACTCTGTACCTGTATTTAACTCCCACTTATACCCGTGTTTCATCCCCTCTACTGTTGCTGTTTTGACACCTGAAATTTCCCTCCGGGGATCAATAAAGGTTTATCTCTTCTCTCTCTCAATCATTTACTTTGACTTAATCACTGCTAGATTTCGTCATTAAGTCTTAATATTTAATGTAATAATAATAAAAGGCAATATAGCATTTATCCAATCTTTGAGCCTATAATGCTTGGGGCTTTTTTTGTACTGCAATATCTTTGTTTAGTGACAGCCTCTCTTTGTTAACACAGGTTAAGTGCAGGCTTTAACCAAACATCAGCCAGAAGGATTTGACTGATGATGTTTGGACCATTTATCAACAAACAAGAGGGAAAAAAAGACACCTGAGTTGATGCTCGTCGCCGAGATGACGGGCGAGACAGCCTCCGGCTCGCTCTCAGACACCAGCTCCTCCGTGGACGGGTCCAGCACCAGGACCTGGTAGTTTGTCTCCCAGCTTCCTCTGCTGAGGCCCACTAGAGCCCCGCTGACCAGCACCAGACTGAGAGCCAGAACCACGCTGCTGCAGATGATCTGAGAGAGAGAGAGAGAGACAAGAGAAATGAGTAAGAAGAGAGAGAAACGAGAGAGATTTTTATAATGTACACCTAATATATGATTTAATTGGCAATAAAACCTGATTCTCTTTAGGACTGTTCTGAATACACTGGCGTACCGCCAGCATGATGACGACATGAGGGTGACGGCATGAGGGTGAGAACAGTACCTGTGGTCGGCCATAGAAAAAGGCCGGGTCGATCGTGTAGTCGCCTTTCTCCCCTGACATCAGTAACACCGCGGTCACCAGCGCAGGAACCCTGATTCACAAGAGACAGCGTATGAGCCCTGAGGTTAGACCCATGAACAAAACAACATCACAAATACAGATTTAATACATGCATTCAAATCATCCCTCCAGGTCACACTCAGAGGTGTATAGTGAACACACAGGTGTGTGTGCAAGACGACCTGCACAACGTTTGTGGCATTAAAATGTCAGTTTGTTTGCACAGTTATAATATATATATATAATACAAATGGAATGCATGTCATAAATATTGTGCACTCTCCATGAGTGCTCTAGGTCAGATTTAAGATTTAATTATTTGAGTGTAATTGCACAGCTATTAGTGAGTCAAATGCGCTGTAAGAGAATCTGTTTGAAGTCGACTGCGCCTGCTGGGTATCTTGCTTATGGTTAGTGTTGCACCGAATCTGGAAGAACCTGTTTTGTATGAACATTACATATACTGTGTGTGTGTGGGTGTGTGTGCGTGCATGTGTGCGTTGACAGACAGTGTCTCACCCCCAGCCTAAGATCACCAGGAGTCCCGGGTAAACCTTGAGATCATCGGGTCTCTTCATCTGCACCAGGCAGAGCACTATTATCCCTACAACAACACAATGATATTATATATATATATTAAATATTATTATTCTAATACCGTCATGAGGGACTCATCCAGGTGTTTGTACAGAGGGACGTTACCTGGCCAGACGTAGGTGTACAGAGGGACGTTACCTGGCCAGACGTAGGTGCTGTTGAGTGAGGTGAACAGAAGCACGAACGTGAAAACCCTCCCGATGAAACCGGACGCGCTTCCGGCGAAGTTCCACAGGATCATCCCAGTGCTGGTTAGAAACTGAGTTACACAAGTTAAACATTAACAGGAATTAATCATTAAAAATACCAAAAAAAACCTACAGCTTGATGAATGTGGAAAGAAAATACAACAATGGATGCTAGTTATGAATTATACTGGTTATAGCATAACTTGTTTAACTATGCTGGTGTGCATTGAGTTTGGTCATAATGGTAAATATTGAATTTAGAGGCAATATTTACAATAAGGGAACAATAATGAACCACGAATTAACATTAGTTAATGCAGTAATAAGCATTATATAGCATTAGCATAGGGGTTAGGGTTAACCCACTACCCCTAACCTTATTAAATAATGTATAAATTAATACCTTAGTTAACATGAACACCATTACCTTAGTTGCATAGTAAATGATTACTAGACCATTAGTTAACTGTTAATTAACGTTAGTTCATGCTTATTACTGCATTAACTAATGTTTATTAATGGTTAGTTAATGGTTAATTAATGCGCCCTTATTGTGAAGTGTTACCAGTTTAGAAGAAGTGGTGCTTAACATGAGGAAGCCTCACCTGCGCCAGCAGAAGGTTGACCGTTAACAGGTGAGGTAGTCGGTTGTATTTCTTACTGAGAAACATGACGGCTATTGTCCAAACCTATCAGGCAGAGAGAAAATACACAGAGAGGTACGATCAAAACAGGTTGTCTCATGAAGTGGAGCCATTGTGAATGTGTTACACATTAACGAGGTGTGCATGAAACCGGAACAAATGAAAAAAGAAAAGAAGACAAAACCACTTTTTGTAAAAATATACGTTCAGCAAGACGTGCACCCGGTTCCTTACAGATAATACGGGCATCAGAGAAGGAAGTGGTGAACGGCTGAAAGCGTTTGGACTTCCCCTATGGCAGCTGACTCGGAAAGAATTAAACAGCCCAGTGGACTTTTAAGCCATTTAAAAATAACTTCTGTTCCACCAGTAGATGCTTGTAAGGAAAATAAAGTGTTGGCCTTGAATCCAACAATCTAACAATCCAGGGTTCATCTTTTCATTTCACTCCCTTGAGAGTCAACTGTTCTGAAAACAGACATTACCTGTTTATCCTCTGATCCTATAATGAACGGCCTTAGTTCAGCATGACGATAATATATTATAAACACACCAAACCCAAGGACACACACACACACACACACACACACACAGGGTGTTTGAGGGCCGGGCCTCACCAGCACCACCAAGCTGACGATGCTAATGTTGAAGCTGACGTTCTGCAGCGACTCCGTCAGCCGCTCGGGGTCCATCCCCGGGATGGAGAGCAGCCAGGCGGACACGTACATGATGGGGGCGGAGAGGAAGGTACTCAACACCATCCCAGAGGTCACCTGCAACACACACACACACACACACACACACACAGTCTGTATTAAAGGTGCAATATAATATAAAGGAAGAATTAAAGGAAGAATATTATATGTAAGTATACAAGTATATAAACAACGTACAACTTCCAGTTCCATGTTGTAATGCGCCGCATAGATGGCGACGCTGGGTGCCGAGGGGAAGACGCCGTAGATGAAGGCGTAGTTGGAGAGGCTGGAGTGGTTGGCGGCGCTGGTGTTGGTGTGGTCCAGCAGGTCCACCATGTCTTTACAGATCAGGGGCATCACTAACCTAAGAAAAGGGAACGCAAGGAGGAGACCGCCATGACACTTAGGTTGCATAGAGAGTAGAAGTCACACATGTATAAATATAATATAAATGCTCCAACACTCCCATTTTTTATTGTATGCTTTGATTGGTCTCACTTCGGATAAAAAGGTCACTGGAACTGCATGTAGGCTATATATATTTTATGGGTCTGTATTTGCAGTATGTATTTCTACTGTATGTACTTTGGCTCTATTATGGGAGTTGGTGGGGTGGGAGTGGCTAGATTTGGGAGAGGTTTGTATGTGTGTGTTATGATTTTTGTATTGTATTTTCTGTATATGTGTGTTAAGAAGAACGAGATGACCCATGTCAAGGGGTTTATCCTTCGCATAAATTGTCAAACTGTTCCCCAGCCGGTTGTTCTGGGTGTTCTCCTGAACTCTTGAGTTATGAGTTATGTGTGCAGTATGTTATCAGCCTCCAAGGCCAAGGTCTGTGTGAACAACACAACACAACATTCCTGAAGAACTACTCTCTCTGAGGTCATCCTACGTTACCACCACCCCCTCCGCCCTGTGTCCACTTACAGCTTGGCCGTTATCAGCAGTATGAGGGCGACCACCGTGGACTTGGTCAGCTTGGTGAGCTGACCCACCATGGACAGGCCGAGGTAGAACAGAGCCGCGCCCCCGAAGGAGTCCGCCAGGCCGTCCACGAAGTCCACCATGAAGGTGGGGATTCTTTGGTGCAGGAGGAAATGGGCGGCGATGCCCACGAAGACCATGAAGACCACCGGGTTCTTCAGGACCTGGAACGCCACCAGCCCCACGATGGAGAGCTTGCTCTTCTGCTGGTCACCCTGGTTCTTCCACTTCTGGACCTCGCAGAAGGCGAAGCCGATGGGGTTGAGGAGGACGAGGGAGATAGGCGCCACCAGGTAGATGTACTGGAGGTACTCGGGGTGCGTGTCCCGGTAAAGGGCGTTCACTGCGGAGAGAGACAATAGAGAACAAAGAGGACACACCAGAGGACACACCAGAGGAACACCAGACACCAGAGACACCAGAATTAGAATGGATCCGAACAGGCCCGTTTTGCCCTAGGTCAGTAAGAGTGTAATGAAAGCTGAGAACCATACACCGTGTCCAAAACTTTAGAACATGGTGTTCTCATCTAAAGGCCGATGAACAGATACAGACGGACACATTGTCCAGGAGTGACGACAAGTGGAATCAGACACGACAACAACGTGAGGTGTTTTGTACTCACCAATAGGATATCCCAAAGCAAAATCATTACTTTGAGTGGCAAATATGGAGAAGAGGCCAGCCTTAGAGAAGCGGCTGACGGGACTGGCGACACACAACGTGAGGACGCAGACAATGAAAAACACAGATACTTTGGCGATGAGGACACTCCACAGAAACGGCCAGATGACGTGACCAAAGTCCAACTCTACCATGTTCTTGAACAGCAGCGCGGGGAGGGCGAACTTGGACACAAAGTTCCCCAGGCCCTTGGCCTGCGTGGCGGTGATGACGTTGGCTCTGCCGGCGATGTACCCGCAAGAGATGATCCCGAAGCACTCCAGGAGAGCTGGGAACAGCTTGTCGATGGACATCGTCGCGCGGGGAGTTGCGTGGGACTCCGCGTAGGACGAGTTGCTCATCATCTGGGTGACGTCCATCATGTTAATTGATTATCTGTCACGCGTGATTGACTACGTCATGCCTGACCTCAGCGGGGGGTCATTGGGTTCCCCTGGAAAACAAAATCAGTGTTTTTGTAAACAAGCTCAAAGGCAGATCAATAGGACAGACGACGTGCTGATGAGATCATGGTGCTGAATGCAATCAATTCACCACAAAACACCACTTGGTTGTGTGTCTGTAAATGTCTTATCTGTCAAGTTTCTGTGTTATATGTGGACCCCAGGAAGAGTGGCTGATGTTCAGCATCAGCTCATGGGGATCCTAATCAAATCAATCAACACTTTACATGTAATGCACCCAAGTGCACACAAAACGCATGGGCTGCAAAACCTGCAAAAAAACACACACTTGCATTGGTGTGTATTTCACAAGACTACACGTTGGCCAAGCCAGCAACGATCCTATGAATAAATACAACGCATTGCCCCAATAATATGATTAATAATATGATCTAATCAGAAGTCAGAGTTATGGTTTAATTATTGCATTTGAACGCCGTTAATTAATACTTGTTCTGGTTTAACGAGCTGTTATGCGGGACTAGTTCTCTATTCGTGAACGTGATCAGCCACGTTTCGTGCATATAGTAACTGTTACATATAGAAGTATTAATAAATGAATAAATGAACACTCACAGTGTCTGCGTGGTCGGATCCATGTCAGAAATGCGTCGCCTCCAACTTTCACAATCAGAACTGGAAGACACCAGGGGCGGGGCCTCTGCGCTTCCTCTGCGCATGCGCCCTGCGTCATGTTGCGCAACTTCTCAAAAAAATAAAATAATAAAAAATAAAATAAAACATGAATATGAAATATGTTTACATTTGATGAAATATGTTGGAAATATGGTATTTCTTGAATTAAACTGAATGTGTGAATTAACTAAAACATTCAAATTAATTTGAATGTTGTGGTCATCATCATCATCTTATAATAATAATAACAGTAATAATAATGATAATGATCAAAATTGGTATAGTAGGGCCTATCATACTGTTGCTAAACAAGTGAAAGGTGGAATAAATATAAGGCATACTTGCAAAAATGTAGGGGTGCCGTGGATGAAACGGGGAGCCCTGAGCCTTAAGAATTTGAGAACCACTGGTTTAGATCCTAACGCAATGCTGTCTGTTTAATACAGTATAAGTATTCATATATGCTTTTCTCTTATAAAGAAAAACAACGTTACACATAGACTGTGTTCATATTTGTATTCATTGTTTATCTGTAATACATATATTGGAAGATGGTTAACTTTAAACAAAAGCAAGTCTTTACTTTTAATGGACTATTTTGGCTCTAAGTTTTTAATTAAAAAGAATACATTGCCTATAAGACGAA
>OMKN01080976.1:0-14704 GCA_900302345.1 Melanonus zugmayeri
GGGGAGGGAGGGGGACTTGGATGGGGACGGCTGGCCGAGCAGCTTCCTCTTGGTCTTGGGCGTGACCTCCTTGACGTTTTGAACGCGATGAGGGAAGCGCAGTTTGAGGATCTGGTCTCGGAGCTCGTCCACGATCTGTCATTGTGAAACGAATACAAGGCTGATCTGTCCGACGTCATATAACCGAACCACACACAGAAGTACAGTTACACAGGTGAATACAAAACTGAACTGCACTGGATTCATGGTTATGATGCATTTGCTGCAGCTGCGAAAATTAAATCAATAAAATATAAATATATATAATAAAATGTAATGTTAGCATAGGGAAAGGTACATTTTAGGAAAACATATGGTTAGGTTAAATGTTACCTTGTTCCTGATGTGGGCTAGAGTGCCGATAGGGAAGCCTAGGCGCAGGACCATGCAGGGGGTCTTGGAGATCAGACGGACCAGGTAGAAAGAGGAGGGCGGAAGTTCAGGTGAACTGGTGGAAAAAAACAAAAACATGTCATCGAAACATGACGTTTGCATTGGCGTGATGTTAGACACCAATAGACACCAATAGACACCCACACAAGCATATTTGGCTCAAATAAATCAAGGTGTCATTATTTTAAGCCATGAAAGTCTCTAATTCAAATAGCTGTGGATAAACAATATAATCCATTTGCTTTTGTTTCTGCATATAGATGAACCAAGATGTCTGCATGTCTTCAGTGCCCAGTAGTTCAAAACTTGTAATCCCTATTTGATCGGATCAGATTTTGAAATCAACAATTTTTTGTGATCCAGGATCCGAAATCCAAATCTGATCCGATCACACTTATCAAGAACTCAGAGGCTCACAATCCGCATTGACGTGCATTCCTCTTGTGCACGGCCACTGCCAATCACTCACCTGTAGATGAGCTTGATGTACGAGTAGCCCTCCACCAAGACGAAGCTGGTCCAGTCTTTGAGGAGCGATGTGAGGGCCGAGTGGGAGATGCGACACTGAATGGTGCTGAAGCGGCCATTGTTTCCGGGGGTGTGAACGTGCTTCGGTACAGGCCTGCAGGGGAGAGGTTGAAAATGCAATAACTGGATGGAAAAGCCCCAACATATGCATACAACACTAAACATTGCTGTTGATCTTAAACCTTAAACCTGCACTATGTACATTTTCCCATTAGCCCATTAGCACCCTCCAATGGCTCAAGTTGTAGCTATAGTTTTAGCAGTGGCTGGGTGTGTTTTATTCTTCAGAAACTCGAAAGTCTGAAGAATACAAGTTATTTTCGAATGGCGTAAATAGCACCAGTAGAAAAGTGACATAGTGCAGCTTTAAATCATTACTCTAAATGAACTGGGAAGTGCGTACATGTCGTGCTCAAGGATGATAGTGATGCGGTGCATGTGGAGCCATCTCTGCCAGAAGTTGGCGTCCATGGAAAGGATGGGCTTCCAGTAGGAGGAAAAAAGAGACCGGGAGGAATCTTTGGATCCACTGTGCTGCAAGGACAGAACCTGGAAAAAAATAGGACAAATGTACTGAACCAACACATTTTGACAAATGAGATCCAACCTAAACTGGGAGATAACAGGAACCTTATTTGAGAATCTTGCAGTGGATTAATAAAAGACGGATACACTATACAACTACACTATATAGAAATATCAACAATATACAAGTTATTAAGTTGTTCAAATTCAAATTAAAAAAACTTTATTCCCAGGGGGTAATTAAAGGCACATAGAGCAGACATAGAAGACAGTACATTTAACATTTAACAATGATGACAAAAAATAAATAAAATAGTAGTAGTAAAGAATGTGCAATAATAAGGTGCAAGCGACGGTAATAATAAGGTACGGCCAAGAATACACATATCTTTCAGACTCGCAGCACTTTCCGCAGGGTTAGGGTGCAAAGTGCAAACTGGTTTAGATTAGAGATGGGTACTCTAATCTAAACCAGAGGTTTAGATTAATTTGCAGTTGATATTATGGGATATTAGGTTGAATTCATCACTAAATTCAGTCATTAAAAGTGCATGCCTTTATGTGTGTGAATCGTGTGTGTGATTAAGCGAGATACCGTACCGGTGTGGTTGACCCGGGGGGGATGTAAAAGAGCGGGACTCCGTTCTTGGTGCTTTCCGGGATCATGTAGTTCTCAGGGAGAGAGTTGAAGGCTTGCAGGTGCACCAGCATCTGATCCGTCTGGTTTATACTTGAAAAGGCAGAACAGGAATAAGATCCAGTAGTCATACACACGGCTTGTGTGTTCAAAAGGTTCTAAATCCTGTCCTACGCATGAAATTGAGATCGTTAGTACGCACCGCAAAGTTGTGATTTATCAAGCACGCTTATGCTCGTCATATGCACTTTCCCTTGATAAATATTAATTGGCAATTATCAATCATACTTAATACAATTGTTGTATACTTTAGGCGTAAATCAATTGCAGAATGCTAGTTAGTTCCCGGATACAATACCCGGGAACTCAGATTCTCAAGCCCAAGAACAAATTGCTAAATCCCACATTTGCTGATAGAACATTGATAAATGAGGGCCCAGGTTTAGGACTTTAGCCTGGATACCAGGGTCACTACCACTAATCTTGCGATGAGCGCCATGGGCTCTTTAGTGACCACAGGGAGTCGGTTTAACATCCAAAACACGGCGCTCTTCCACAGGACAGAGTACCCGCCTCCATCCTGGGGAGTTCTTCCATTAAAATAAACATGAAGCTGTGGCATCACGCTCCGGTTCACGTGGTTCACCTCTGCAGAGTGTTCCAGAAGCGCCGGATGACGGACGTGCGGTAGGGGCTGGTGATGGGCTTCTTCTGCGTGCAGCTGATGTCGTGCAGGATGTCATAGCTTCCTTCCATGATCACCTCCACCCGGGTGTTGCGCAGGTCCGGATCCAGGGGCCAGGCGGCGGCCGCCAGGTACTCGATGCTCATGTTGTGTTTCCATAACAACACCAGCTTCACCTCCAGCTGACTCCCACCTTCCAACAGGATGAAATGAAACCTCGATGAAAAAAAGGAACAACGGAAGAAAGAACGCAATGGCAGAAATGATGAACTATGATGAACTGTTCATGTGAGGGGAATACACTTTTAATAAACCCTGAATTACACAAAATGGCAATGTGTGTAATTCACACCAGTGTGTAGTGTTCATTTGTGACGCTGTAAATACACACACACACACACACCTTTGGTTAGGTTGATCTCCCTGATGGTGTAACCCTCCCTGAGTCTCACGGAGACCACGCTGATGAGGTGGGCGTGCACCTCCTTCTCCGTGTGCTTCTTCCTGCGCATCACCAGCGCAGGGTTCCCGCTGGTGGACACCAGGTGCTCGTTGAACAGCTTGTGCTGGGTCACTGTGGGGGGGGGGGAACGGACGCATTACAATGAACACATGATTCAGGGATTCATTTAGGGATGTATGCAACATGGACAGTAGCGTCCAGACATCCAGATGTTCAAGAGTCTCTCTCTCGCGCTCTCTCTCTCTCTCTCATGGCTGACACTGCCGTCGGTGTATGAATGGGTGAATGTTAGGCACTAATTGTAAAGCGCTTTGAGTGGCTTTTCTCTCTCTCTCGTCACATTCTGGCGTAATAGTGATTTGTGTTTAAAGTGACTCCTCGTAGGCCTTACCGCAGAAGTACTCTGAGAACATGGACTCTGTTGTCTTCAGGAAGGAGTAGCTGAGGAGGGCCTTGTGATACGAGTTCATCTCCATGCTTTCAACGTCTACTTCAGGACAGCTGGCTAGGTAGGAGCCGAAGCTAGCCAAGGATATAAACTTCATGAGTTCCACATTTGGGACATAACCAAAGCTGCAGTCGTAGGAGTATGTTCCGCCTACCTGTTAACGCAAGGCATAGAGTACAATGTGAGACCAAATCAAAGCCTCCAGCAATGCCATATCCTCCCATGCATCCAAATACAATTGATATTTTAATATAGTGTAGTATATTTACTGATCTTTTAAAATAGTTTCAAATATATTGGATTGGAAAATAAGTTCTCATGGAGAATATAATATTCTACAAAATACACACAAAGATGGCTCCAATGGACATGATGCATCAATTATATATTTAATATTTTCAGCACAGTATTTAGCATTTTCATTTCTATTTAAACATTTTGCAAATCAGAAGCATACATACTGCTCACTGACACAATACGCTCTGTACCTGAACAAAAGAACAGGCAATGGTTCCACTCCGGAGCTGGTTTAAGAGGGTCTCGCACACCGCCACATCGGGCACGCTGGTCACTCCATCCGTGATGATAATAATACCTGAAAAGGTAGATGGTGGCTCCTTGGTTAGTAGATGTCATCAAGAAGTGTGTTAAACAAGACATGAACACACCCATTTGTGAGCTTGTTCATTTAGTGTCGAGGATAGAATGAAATGGTTTAGAGTGAACTTTGCAATATGTAGGAGCATGCTGCAACCACATGAAAATAAAAACATAACTCAGTCTGATACATGTGTGATGTAATGCTGAACTTGCAAAAAGTCTGGACAAACATACCTGCACTTGAGTTCGGCGGCAGCAACTGAAGGGCCAGAATCCCCTGGCGAACCATACTGACCAGTCCTATGTCAGCCGACACCATTGTAATGCCCTGCTTCTTGTGGGACTGGCTGTCCAACTTGCCATCATCAAGAGCTGAACTCAAAAGAGGCCCTTCGGACTATTGGGGGGGGGAAAAATCATGGAATACTTTTTTACCAAAAATGTCTTAGAGGGTTATCATTACACGTCACACTTTATAATGGTTAAATGTAATTAACTAATTAAGCATGGAAACTGGAAAAATAAATGAATAGCTAGATTCACTGTGGTTACAGAAATATATTGTATTCTATTGTGTAATAACGTATAAAATTATATTATCTGACTAACCTGCTCATGCTGCTGCTGCAGAACCTCTGCAATGTTGTTCTCCACTGCCCTGAGCTGCTGGTACACGTGATGCAGGAACTGCTTTAGATCTGTGCAATCAAGCTGGCAACATTGAACCAGTACCTGTTGGACAAAGGATGCAGTGGAACGAAGAAGAAGAAGAAGACGAAGAAGGTTAATGCACATTTGTACATTGTCTAAAACACTGGGATACAAGGCAAAATGTACATCACATCAAGGTGTTCTGCCTTCTTGCTGGGCCACCAAAATCTAAATTCTTGTTAACACTATTCAAACAAAGGCATGTAAATAAAGAATAAAAAGGACTCACCTGGTGGTAACTAAGTCCAATGATTGAGGAATAAGCCAGGATAGTTATGAAAATCTTTGGCTGGAAAACTTGATTTGTGCCAGGAACTCGGAAGGGTCGAGCAAGACCAGCGAGACATTTTGAAAGGGCATTGAAGACTTCATCAAATATCAGCTTTCCTGCACTGTCATCCTGTAAAGTAGAGTACAAAGTAGTGCTTTAATTTCAAGATCAAAGATTACACTAAAGCAAGGCACATGTTGTGTTGATTTATGTATGAATACAAAAACAATGGAAAGTACCACAATCCCAGTTGAGGGGCTGAGGTCCAGTTCAATGACAAAGCGGTATCTGCGAGCGAGGAACACGGCCCGGGTGGATGGTATCAACATGCAGGGCCGTGCGGTTGGAGGCTGGTCTGACTGCCATCCCTTGGGCAAGACACTCAGCAGGTCGAGCTCGTTCTCTGAATGCAGCTGCAGATTGATGTTGCAGTGTTAGTAAAAATATAGACACTTTACAAAGACAAGGTCCAGACTGTGAATATTATATCTGTTGACAACAACAGATTATATTCACAATGGGAGTTGGGGAGGAGATCTGTCATTGATAGAAAGAGCATTGATTGTGCATAAAAAGGTTGATAAGATCATTTGCATTTATGCAGAATTATATTGAGGTGAATATATATAGTTTATATATAGTTTTATATATCAGGACATGACTCAAACCTAATCAACACCAAGTCCTAAAATGTGGAAATACAGCTAAACACAGAAAGAAATGGAAGACAATGCGTCCTGATGAGCTAGGTTGAATCTATTATAGTAATAGTAATGATGAATGTAATGGAAATGTAGTTTAAGATTAACATCAGAGCAACATCCAGGAATCTGGCCACGTAAATGTTTAAGAACACACATTTGACGGTTAAAGACTGAATGACACTGGAACATGCAACAAGACAAAGACTCAAGGCCACTAAATGAAACTAAACCCAATGCACAAAGTGGCTGAAATGAATAAATTGAAGGTCATTTGTAAGGACCAATTCAGACCCCGATCACATTGACAGGTCTAACCCACCAGTTCGGACTTTGAGGTCGGCCTGATGACTTGGTTGAGTTTGCCAAGAAACCAGGCGAGGCGTACATTCCTGGAGATCCGGTACTCCTCCTTCATCAGCAGATAGATTTGGTCTGCTTCTTCAATCTTAAAATAGAGTAAGGTTCAGACAGACATCTATACATTACATTGCATACATGACTTATTACATTAACATATGAATACTCATGGAACCTTAGGCGGTTGACATTTATATATATTTATAGCTATTAAGCATTTGATGAAGTTCATGGTGAGGTCCATTAGCTACAAGTTTAAGCAATGTGTAAAGAAACACAGAAAGAGACACTAAATGACACACAACTCAGTTCATGGGACTTCATCCATAGAGGTGCTCAAGTTGTATCATGAGTGTTTGAAGTGTTTCAATGTGTAAAGTAGTAACTTTACACGTAACATTTGAGGAAAGGTTTTGGTTGTTTCTATTTTATGTGCTGAAGAACTGACTGTGGTTAACGTCAGGTTTACAGACAGAGAGTCTGTGGTTTAACGTCAGGTTCACAGACAGAGAGTCTGTTCCCATTTTAACTCATGAAACATAACCTTCCTCGTCTGCCATCATGGTTCTGTAGGTTCTGTGGGTTCTGTCAGCTCACATGTGACTCCTATTAGACTTGAACTACTGGGCTTGTGCTGAAGATACCTCATTGTCCTGTCTTTCCGCCATCCCGTGTGTCGCATAGCGTGCAGATCCCGGGATGATCTCAGGATCCCGGGATGATCTCAGGCCTCGGGTCTGGTTCACTCGGTTGGTTTAGTCTCGGTCTTTTGGACGCTTGTTGTTTATTTCGTGGAGCTGCGCTGGACCTGGAAGTGTCTGCTGTCGCTCAGGGCGCGATTCATAATGGAAGAACGACACGGCGATGTACTACACTGCGCCGTGAATGTGTTTACATGTGGTCACAAATTCAAAAGTTAGATCAAATTAAAATGTTGAAGTGTAAAAAAAACATCGTAACGTCTAAGTATCGAGAAAAAGGCACCCAAACACGTTTCTGCACGGACGAGTTTAACAGGTGCAACGATTACCGTACCTTCCGGTACGTGCGGTGCCTTCCGGTTACAACAAACCAGGAAGAAACAGAACATGGAAACAATAATATTCTTAATTATGAAACAATTATGAACTATACAGTGAAATAACTAATAACTCAAATAACTAATACAGTAAAATAACTAATACAGTAAAATAACACTTAATTTAGTCAATTGTTAATGTGTTTGTCTAATATCGCTATAAAACAAGTTGATACGTCTATATATAATATATATATATATATATATATCATATTGTACTAAAATCTTGATTTTCTCTCGAGTTTATATAGCCATTTATTTTATTTGTGTTTTAAATAAAAAAGATATAAATTTTATTATATATATAATAACCATTTATATATATTTATTACATATATATTTATTTTTGATACGTCTATACGTTATTACACATTGCTTACGTATTTGATGTCCCTCATGGCACCGTGTTTGATCCACTTCCATAATAAAAGAATAGAAAATGCCTTTGTGTCGTGTTTTGTTTCATTAGATGCAATTCAGGACTAACTTGGTTGGATTTTGACTTAAGAAGTCTGTTTTCTAGGTCACAGTTCATTATTGTTGGTGTGAAATCTTAAAGTTATGGCATCAACATAAAACACCATCATTCACTTCACCCTCAACAAGATATATTTAGGTTAGATTATTAAGATTAATTAATTATTAGATTAAGATTTATTTAGGTTAGGCTTAATATTCTACAGGTGTCAAAATGTGTTAAATAGCATAAAAATATACAAATAGCTTTAACATTTTGGAATGGTGATATTGTTGAAATGAACATGGAGATAGGTTTCCTTTATCTGTATAATTTTATTGATAAAGATGCATACATATTGATTATTAGCGTTAAGTTAAGTTATACAATTACAAAACAGCATTATATTGCATTCAGACTATTTAATAAATGGCCGCCATTTGCCTGCATCTTGTTCCACAGATGCAAAACGATTAATACAATAAATTGAGAAATTGAGAAAGAGGGAGAACAAAACTGCAAACGCCAAACATTTTGGATTAACTGCTTCCTAGTAAACGCAGGACAAGTTCCTCATCTTCAGCCAAGGAGAGCCCCGTGTCAAGAGGCTGGCGATGCACCATTCTCTTCCGTTTGTTCGCTGGAGATGCATCATTATCCTCACAGCTGCTTTCACCGCTCATATCGGAGGTGATCAGAGATGTGTCTGTGCTAGGCTTCGAGGTTGTCTGAGGTTGATCTGGATCTGGCAGTGTGCTGGGGTCAAACTCCTCGCCACTGTGATCCAGGTATGCCACCGTTTCCTCCTCCTCATCCTCATCCTCATCATCAGATTTATCTGTAGCGCGCTTGCTAGCCTCTCTCCTGGCAGCTTTTGCCTTTAGCCTTCTCTCCCTCTTTCTTTCTTTGATTTTGCGGTTGTATTCCTGCTTGTCAAACTCTTGGTCCTCGCGCTTAAGTCTCTCCCGGGCCTTGTCTACATTGATACCCGAGAACTCCTCCTCCAGCTCCTCATTGGGGGCCTGCACTGCAGACCTTTGGACAAGTGGCCACTGCTGCACCATGTCCCCTTCCTCGGAGAAAGTGATCTTGGTGTTGACCTGGAATTTTCTCTTTAGGATCTTCTTGGCCTCCGACAACGTGGTCACTTTTTTACCTTTGGGCATGTCAAGGTACTCATCATCACCCTCCTGTTCTTCAGAAACACTGAAGACATCTTTTCTCTTGACGGTCAGTAGGTCTACCTCCCGGAGATCATCGTCGTCATCATTACAGGCCACACCAAGAAACAGTGCGGCGGTGGATTCCTTCTCATCTTCAGCGGTGGATTCCTTCTCTGGTTCTGTTTGCTTAGGTTCTGTGCCAGGAGCCTCTCCTCTCAATTTTGCCTTGAATTGCCGGAGTTGGGCCTCTTCTTCAGACTGCTCATGCTCCGACTGTCCCTTCAGGTGCTTTTTTTGTTCTTGAGCCTTGTTTAGAAAGCGCACCCTGGGAGCCACAGCGAGACCGAGCGAAAGAGCATACTCGTGGATATTAAGCTGGAATACGTCAAAGACATTCTTGTTCTTCATGAGGTAAACAGAGCGTAGGTATGAGACAAAACACCTCTGGGCCCGCTCCTTCTGCTCCATCTCCTGGGCAAGGAAGGCCTCCAACTTCAGCTGGACATTTTGAAGTTTATCTGGATTCACCTGCACAAAGCAATTAGAACACATTTTACTGAGCTGCACATTACCGGTCAGACCTGCATCCACACGACCGCCTTCATTCAACACACAACGTCATCTGAACTTACTTGAATCTTGTTGATTGGAACCTTCTTGTCCTGGAGCTGAGTGAGCATGCCCTCTTCTTCTGACGGCAGGAGAACCAACAGGGCTTCTCCTCCCTCTTTATACCTGGCGGTACGGCCCACTCGATGGATATAGGTGTCGGCGTCCTCTGGACAGTCGAACTGTAGCACCCAGTTGACCGCAGGGAAATCGAGCCCCCTGGCAGCTATGTCCGTAGCGAAAAGCACGGCGCTCTTCTTCCCGACAAAGTCTTTGTAGACCTCCATCCTCTTCATCTGCTGCTGCTTGCCGTGAAGGGCCAGGATGGGCATGCCCGGACGCAGTCGGCAGAAGGCGCGGAACAAATACTGCACCTCCTTGCAGCAGGCAAAGAAAACGATGACTTTCTTCTGCAGGTGGCTCCGAATGAAGGAAAACAACATGTTGACCTTCTGCTGGAGCTCACACACCACAAAGCTCTGCTCCAGGGTGGCCGGCGTGCTGAACATGGCCTTCTCGTGGACCCACACGTACTCCGGGTCCTTGAGGCTGAGACGAGCCAGGTCCTTCACGGACTTGGTTTGCGTGGCCGAGAACAGGAGCGTCTGGCGCGTCTTGGGGAGATTCTCCACTATCGCGTTGAGAGTGTCCGCAAAGCCCATGTCCAGGATGCGATCGGCTTCGTCCAGAACGAGGATGTGCAGGTCGGAGACGTGGAAGGTGGCCGTCTCGTCCATGTGTTGCAGCAGACGCCCGGGGGTGCAGATGACGATATTCGTGCGATGGATTCGCTCAGATTCGCTTTTAAGATCCTTTCCGCCGATGATGAGTCCCGCGGAGAACTCGTGGTTTTTACCGATCTTGCGGAGGACCTCAAAGGTCTGGTAGGCGAGCTCTCTGGTCGGAGAGATGATCAGGGCACCCAGGCCGTCCATGGCGGTCCACTGGTGTCGGTATAACGTCTCTAACACGGGCACCAGGAAGGCTAAAGTCTTACCGGACCCGGTCTTCGCGGCACCGAGCACATCTTTTCCTTGTAACGCAAACCCGATGGTCTGCCTCTGGATCTCAGTGGGCTGTCGATACTGTCCCTCAAGTAAACCTCTGAGGGTTTTCTTTGAAATCGGGAAATCGGAGAACTTGATAGCGTCCTTGGCGTTGATCTGGTCATACTTACTGACGAGTTTGTCTATCTGTTCCCTTTCCACCTGCCACTCCGGTTTCTTCCTCTGGTTTCTCTCTTTCTTTACTCGTATTTTCGTCTTCTGGTACTTTTTCTTCCACTTTTGAAAGTTCACGACTGGATCATCCGCGTGTTTTATCTTAAGGACGTTTACTTTCTCTAATGTCGAGTGCTCGTCTTCTTTGCCCATTTTGATCCCAAACTAAAACATGAGACCACAGCGTGCGGAGCTCAGCTCGCTGTCGCAGCAGTATGACGTCAGAAACCTTATGACGTTTTTGAACAAGCGACGCGGCTTTTTTTTTAACCACCTTTATTACTACTAATAAAAATAAAAACAAAACATGCACAACATACATTCAAAAAATAACGCGTTGCAGGTGCACAGTTCTAAATAATAATTCCGTGCTTATTCCCTCGAATCCGTGTAAAATAAATGACTTTCTGTTCATTCTGCGTGCGGAACGAAAGTGTCGCGGTGTGTTTCCTTCCGGGCCCGTGGTGCCGCCGCGCGGTCACGTGACTGGCGGTGTGTCACGTGACCGGTCCTCTGGAGGAGAAGTGGTGCGTCTCGCTGTACTTTCATAAAGACATTCACGCTAGAAAATAACCTCCGCAAACAGTGAACATGTTACTGGTTTTATCAGACGAATATAAAGAGCATCTGGCGTTTCTCCCCAAGGTGGATCCCGCAGGTAAACGTGTGTGTGTGTGTGTGTGTGTGTGTATATGTGTTTGTGTTTGTGTGTGTGTGAGAATATGTGTGTGTGTGTGTGGGTGTGTGTGTGTGTGTGTGTGTGTGTGTGTGAGAGAGAGAGAGAGAGAGAGAGAGAGAGAGAGAGTGTATATGTGTGTGTGTGTGTGTGTGAGAGTGAGTGAGAGAGAGAGAGAGTGAGTGTATATGTGTGTGTGTGTGTGTGCATGCATGCATGTGAAGTTAGATAGATAGAGAATGAGAGAGAGAGAGAGAGAGAGAAAGCAGTAGAGTGTATTGATATTGAGCGTATTGATCCGTTGCACCAGACGTACTCAGGCCTTACTCAGGCCTTACTCTGGCCTTACTCTGGTGTCCTGCATCTGGTCCACGTGTGTGTGTTCACGTGTGTGTGTCTCCTCAGTGGTGTTTGAGTTCGGCCGGATCGCGGTGGAGTTCCTGAAGAGAGGAATCAACTCCAAGGTCTACGAGGGAGCAGCGAGTATGTTGCTTTCATCTGTAACCGCGTAGAAAACACACAACATCAGATATCAGTGAAAACTACACTTTACATGTGACCAGATTGATTCAAATGAGGTAGCATTTCTAACCCCTCTTTGTGTATATTTTGTCTATTGTGTCAAGCTTAACCATCCTCCAACCTTTACGCTTTCTTTACACTCGTTGTAAAGGAAGTGTAAGCCCCGGTTTCAGTCCTTGTTTCTTTTCCTTCGTCTGCTGCCTCCTTCACTAAGCACTACACCTCGATCTCTTTTTAAGGAAAGCTGGGTTTTCCGATCACAACCGTCCAGCATGGAGTAGAAGGCCTCATATTCCTGTTGACTGAAAGCTCTAAACTCATGGTGTGTCAAACTCACACGTTAGAAAAGATCTCTTTTTTGTGTATGTAAGGAGTCTAAACAAAACAATACTGTGTGTGTGTGTGTGTGTGTGTGTGTGTGCGTGCACGTGTGTGTCGCAGATTTCAGATATAGATTTCAAGGACTCTGTGATGGTTTTGGGTTTCAGTACGGAGTTGAATGAAATCCTTTTACAGGTGAGTTTCCTTTTTCATGGCAAGTGGAAATTGTACACGATCTCATCCATGTTCCCTTCCTGTGATTAAATAAAAATGGTTCCTTTAGGGCTACTAAGAGATGAGAGATGCATCATTAAGAAAAAGTGCACATCATTAAATAGTTGGTAATAGATGATGGGATTGATAATGTGTCATTTATGTGTTCATTCACATAGTTCAGTATAAGAAAGATAAAATGCACACGTTACTGTGACATTTGAAAGGGTTATTCCTAACCCCCATCATCTGCTCCATGATGATACGCATCTGAATTCAGTGTAAGTCACTTTGGATAAAAGCGTCTGTATGATAGTACTGCAAATAGTTGTTGATGTCAAGATGGATAGATAGGTGGTCAAGTTGTTTTCAAGGCATGTGGCTTAGATAATACAAATACTAAAATATCTTTATTTTATATTTGATTGTGATGATGATGAAGAACAGAACAAAAACCGATCAGTAGCTTTCTTCATGATTACTAACATGCTCCATCTACGCTCTGTTTTCAGTTATATGTGGAGAACCACAGTACGATCCGCAGCACGCTCACCCAGCTGGCGCCCAGTCTGCCCTCGTACCATAACCTAGAATGGAGGCTAGATGTACAGGTTGGTGCAACATCCGAGAATGCAACCTGTATGCATGCTAATAATGAACCCGGATGCTCCTGGATGTCCCGAGAGCGAGGCTCAAAGGCAGGGGCGATGGAGCGTTTGCGGTGGCTGCCCCTAGTCTCTGGAACAGCCTATCGATCCACATCAGGTCTGCACAGACCCTTATAACTTTTGCTGCAGACTCATCTCTTCTCATTGGCGTTCAATTTGAGTTGAGCTCGGCATCCCCTATTGTGCCCCTATTCTTTTATTAGGTTCATTGTTTTATTGCTATTTAATCATTGTTTTCATGATGTAACCTGTTCAGCACTTTGTCAAGGATGGTTGTTTAAATCAAATTGACATTGAAAACAATACAATGGATTTGATTTGATAGAAGTAAAGGTGCATGTGGTAAAAGCACAGTCATGTGGTAAAGGGCAGTCAATGGGTTGCATGAATTGTTAAAAGCTTTTTTTATATTTCTACTGCTTCTTGTTTCCAGCTGGGGAGCCGCTCCATGCGCCAGCAGGTAGTTCCCGTGGTAACGATGCTGTTGCACCTGACAACGGGCGACGCCCACAACAGGAGGTGCTTGTTACAGACCGACCCCTCGACGCTCCTTCACCTCATCGCCGTGCTGGAAGCCGCGCTGGCTTCCATGAAAAACAACCACGCGCGCCGCATCCTGCGCAACATTAAATAAGAACCTTCTGTTCTCTGCAACTTTATAATCATTCCTATTTCTGGACTGAAAAACCCTGTTCTTTATAGCACACCGCCTGCTTTTAATTCTCCAAAGTGATGGAGAATTGGCCATAGGTCTGTACAGAACCTCTATTTGTATAATGATGATGATGATGATGGAAATGTGCATCAGACTTACAGAATGTTCTGCTTTGAAACAAGAATGTTGTTGCGTTTGATACTGCATTAGTGTATTGTTCTTCATCTTATACTGCCACTGTTTTCTACATATTGGAGACAGCTCATCCAGACTCAAGGTATTGGCCATTAGCCCATTGTAGTGGATGTATTGAACTCATGAATCACCCATATGAATCACTTTGTTATGTACAGAATGATTGGTACAGAATGATATTAAGACACCTTGGGACAAGGTGAGTATCGAATGTGTGGTGTAGGGATGCTTGGGGCCTGAAAGACTACCAGACAATTCTGAAGGAGAATGTCCGCTCGTGAGTTTTGCAGAAAGACAATTATCTGAAACAAGAATAAATTCCCCTGCACCTGCATTGACTAAAATGGAAGATATTGTGATTTTGTAACAATAATCCTGCTTTATGCACACTAGCTAAGGAGGGGACGTGGATGCAAAATGAAACGGAGACATATATTTGTGATCATGTTGTGACCCAGAACTAGATTTTGGTCACATGATCTCCCTGCTAGGCCTGACTGCATTACCAGGCCAGGACAGAGCTTAAGGCTGCTCACCTGTGTCTGTATATAGATACACCGCCTCCA
>OMKN01080981.1:15957-29630 GCA_900302345.1 Melanonus zugmayeri
ATCAAAGAGCGCATTCATTTCAAAATTCTCCTCCTCACTTTCAAAGCCCTTCACAACCTGGCCCCCCCTTACCTGACTGACCTCCTCCTGCCGCACTGCCCCACCCGAACCCTCCGCTCCTCCTCCACCACCACCCTCTCCGTACCACCCTCCAACCTCCAAACCTTCGGCGCTAGAGCCTTTTCTAGGACTGCACCCCGACTCTGGAACTCACTCCCACATCCCGTCAGAAATTCACCCACGCTCATTTTCAAATCCCGATTGAAAACATTTCTTTTCTCCCAAGCTTACAACCTCCCCTACCCCTGATGATCCCCCATTTTATATCTATAATTCCTTTGTTTCATGTTGTTTTTTGGTCTTTTTGTCTTTTCTGTGTCCACCAATTTTCCTATTGTATCTGCATCCCATCTGTTATTGTACTGTATTTGTTATTGTTATTGTATTGTATTGCATCTCACCTGCTTGTCTCCACATTCTCACCCCTGTATTGTATTTGTTATTCTCTTTGTTACTGTAATTGCGACTTTGGGTCATTGAAAAGCGCTTTATAAATAAAATTAATTATTATTATTTATTATTATATCCACCCATCAGACTGGATCCCAGGCTATGAGCCCATAAGAACAGACCTGGGTTTGGAGCACCGTGATCATCTGGTCCTTCTCCTCCAGTGTGGCATCAAACTCCTCCTGCAGGTGTTTCTTGGCCTGCTGGTCCATTTGAAGCTCCTAAGCAGACCATTCAACAAATTCAAATAGCACACATTGTATGTGATTACATGAAACATCAAACTCAAAAAGGCAATTATAGACTAAAAGTGCATTTTGCCCATCATCTACCAGTGTGCTTCTATGCACTGCAAAAAATAAATCAATTACAATATGATTAAATAGTCAACGGTCATGTATATAGTTTAACCAGGTTATTTTAGTCAAATCAAGATCCAAATAGGTATAACTATAACCTGTTTAACAGACCGAGTTTTCTCGTGAATATTTTGTTTATCTGAGCCTGTATACTGTTTACTCTATTTGAGAGCACATTTTGCATGCAATGACCTAGTTATTCATATCAAACACCGAGTGCATGTACGTACTGCAAACCCCGGTAAGCAAGAGCATTCAGTGTGCTACTTTACCTCCAAGTTAAACCTGCACTATTATATGTCACAAAAAGTAGTACATCCTTTGAACTGAAAAAAAAAAAGATTGCGCAATAACATAACAAAGCGATCCAAAAATCAATACACTCTGGCAGTCTGCAGGGCTTCTATTCCGGTGTGAACTAATGAGCCTGCCAGTGGCAGAGAATCTTGGCTGCAAAGAAAGTGATGCTTTGAGGATATTAGGACTCCACTAGATATGCATGACATAATTAAACAATCATTGGATTTTACCTGGCCATCAAGTCCTTCACTGCATTTATTTTCAGTATCACTTTCTTTACAGTATTTATACTACAGGTTTGATAGAAGCTCCATCTTTTTAGACAACAAAATGGAGAAAGGAGATATTGATGTAGGGAAACAAAGTAAACACTTGCACCATACCTCCCTGAGCTCTCCTATCCTGCGCAGGGCTTTATCTTGACTCTGACTAAGGATCGCCTGGGGTGCAAGAAAAAAAACAATCCGTCAGTTTACGGTGACAATCCTCTCCATCCTCCGGAAGAGACCGTTTATCTCATGCAGTTTACCTGGCTCTTCTCTTTGTCACGCTGCACAGTCCGATAGGCCGTAACAAGCTGAATGGAAAAGAGCAGGAGATAAATATTACACACTTGTGCAGTGAGAGAAACATAGCGGCTACCACCCACGGAATTAAACATAGATACAAAGAGAGGTGAAGAAACCAAATGGTCTGTGGGGAGGTAGCGATCCTTACCTCTGAATATTTCCCTCTGTAGTTTCCCAGACTCCTCTCCACCCTGTGCAGGCGGTGCAGCAGCTGCTCTTTGGAGAGCGCCTCTGCATTTCCTGGAGAGTCCTCCGCCTCACTCTCTATGTCCGATGAGGGGTCGTACCCGGGGGTGCCCGGAGGCTCGCCCTCTCCCAGTGGGGTGAGGGATTCCCGGGATGTGCTGCGGACCAGGTTCTCCTTGGATGGGGAACGGAAGAGGCTCTCCGCTCGGCTGGCCCCGCTGCGGATCAGCGACTCCACCGAGGGGACCCTCAGCTGCAGCTTGTGGGCAAACGACTGGGGCTCCTCTCTCTGTGGAAGCTATGAGTTGAGAACACATAACAAAAGACTCTTAATACGGCAAAATTAAATTGTATTCAACGTGATCGAAAGCAAGAAAACAATTACAGTAAATGTAAAAAACTGCAGGGCAGGGAGATGAAACTTGCCTGAGGAGAAGCACTTCCATCTCCATTAATACTACCTCTGGGGGACCTCGATGCTGCTCTAGAAGCCCCCTGCAAGATAACAGCACAACGCATGAGAGAGAGCCGTGTCGAAAGTGGCTAGACCCTTAAGACAGTTAGTGATCCACACCCAGCGTGCTACTCCCTGATTACTTTGGAGGGAGCAATATTAGTATTGCTCACAGCAATGCAGGCAGCAATGGGATCCCTCATGCAACTTGGAAAAAAACAGAGGGGTTAAATACACAAAACAGAAGGCATCTCTACAGTACGTTACAACAAAAAGGGGTTAAAACGTAGTCTACGTAACAGCCACAAAGACGAAAATAAATAAATAAAAGTGTCAATTAGAAGAGCCGGAGTTTTAATTAACAGTGCTTGGCAGCGCCACAAGCAGCTGTGTTAAAACAGCAGCACAGAGTCATAGTATGCTGAAAGAGTGTGAACTTTAAGCCAGCTTTGTGGGTTAAAATGACAGCAGGTTCAAAGAAAGTAGGTCGTTTTTCCTATGTCCAACACGATCCTTCCCCTTATTCAGAGTAATTTACAATAAGAGCCATATATATCATTGTAAGATATTTGCTGAAAAGCTTAGCCGGGACAAGGCACGGATATACAGGTTACTGTTTACTCAGGGCTAGTAGGTAAACCGTGTACCAAGATAACATTTGACTATTTGTTCATTCCCAGAGGAGTGAGCAGCAAATCCGAGTTGCTTCACTTTTAAGCAACACAATTTAGTTAACATTATACCTAGCATCAATTTACTTACCAGCATATGCATAGGAAAAAGAAAAACGTTCATTACTAATATTAATACTAATATTGATATTGATTTGCACCTGAATAATAAAATATTATAATATGACGGAGAGAAATCAATACAACCAGTTTGAAGTCGAATAACACATTTTTGTTCTTGTATGGAGAAGAAGCTCATGTTTCTTGTCCCCTGGGCAAGCTGTATGCTAAATTGATTAGCATGCCATCTTTAACCAAGTCTATTTGTAAGGATTATTGCCTATTGGAAATATGATTATGACAACGATGGAATTATGATAACATTAAGGTGAAACGTGATAAACATGACAAAACTAATTTTGGAGGAATAAGTGGCCAATAAATTGATAATGAAGATAACGGTAGCAGACGCATATCTGTCTGAGCATGTAACCTCCAAATAACCCGAAAATGTTAAGCGGTAGTTGGAAAGCACTGTGTTCCTTTGTAGATAATATTCTGTAGCAGAAATCAGAGGGTAAAATCCATGCAGACAAAATTGTGCACAATGGTCTAGAAGATAAAATTGATTGGCCCGCATTTCCTGAATGGTTGCAGAAAATACTGATCGCTTACTAAGCTGTGGACACTGGACACCAACCTTAAGCCATGAAGTAGCCTAATATTACTAGTCAATTAAGACTCCATGATTCCATTTAAAATATTCCAATATCATTCAAATTAGAAAACGCAATAGTAAACAGTTTCTTCCCAGTTGATTGTGCGATTTACAATTTAAAGACTGCCAGAACTTTAGGGTCATAAAAGCCATTTTAAAAGAGTGAATGCGAGACTATTGTGTATTAGACTCTTCATTACCACTTCATGACTTTTGATAAGAAATGTGGTGCCATTATTATAGTTTACATTCTTTCTGGAGTGCCATTTGTTTTTCTCTCTGAATTCTGCTGATCATTAACTTTAGTGACATTTTAGTTTTTCTAGTCCATTGCATTATTCCAATGTGCTTTCTAAATGCAATCATCACCACTCTGGTTTCATTATAAGGGTTCTATGACAGTATACAACAAGGTACACCGTTTGTTTATTTGGGAAAACAGGACATAAATAAACCTTGTCACTGCCCATTGAACCACAACTTGTTAAATACAAATACAAATCCCAAATAAACAAATGTGTGGGGATGGGAGACATCAGTTAAAATAACGAATAAGGGGTTCTGGGGTTTTAAAATGCAGGCATCTAGAGTCTAAAGGACCTCTAAAAGGGAGAAAGCATACATTTCTGTAACAGATTAGAAACAAGTAAAATGGAAGGGTTGTAAACTGGCATGACGTAAAGGCCAAAAGCTTCTATCCCACAATACAAACCATGAATCCCATTGGATGCAATGTTAGCCTACGACTGAGATGCCTTCAGGTTACTAAGGATAGTCCATAGGAAACAGGATTAAAAGAGAGAACAGGGTGCAAACAGCCCTCACTGGATCTACATGGGCCACAGTCTTCTACCTACTCCCAAAAGGCACAGAGATGCAAGGAAGGAAGAGAGGAGGTGGAGAAGGACGGGGGTATGAGGAGGTAGGAGGAAGCAGGGAGTGAGAACAACTCACCACACTGGCTACCTGGGCTGTTTTGGGTCGTTTTGAATGGTCCAGAGCAAAGATAGTATACTCAGAGAGAAAAGCGGGCTCGGCTATCATCCCGGCCAGCATCTGACCCCGTCAGTGCAGTAACGAGACAGAAGGTATGGAGGAGAGGAGAGGGAGACAGAGAGCAATGAGAAAATAACACCATGAGTGCAAAACAGTGCTGGGGGACCGTCTGGCCAGACTGTCCTGGCCAGAAAAAATAATAATAAAAAACCCCCGGAGAGACTGGCCGGAGAGACTGGCCAGAGAGACGAAGATGAATAGACCCTTAACGAGTCTGAGAGATAGTCAGTGAGACGGAGACAGACAAAAAGGACAGAGCATATGAAATTGAGAAAAGGGGCAAAAGGTGAGGACACTGATTTACCCAATCGTCATAGATGCCATGGAAGGCCCGTTAGCATCCCTGTATAGTCTCAGGCCATGGTATCAACAGCTCAAACAAGCTAGACTGGTTTCTGTATTTATCACAACAATATGAACGTAATGAAGAGACTGTTCCAGGGAAGCCAAAGGGTGTGAGACTTGGGTGAAAAATCAAAGATGTGATGGTGAAGGAACTTCTGAGTGAGGGCAAATGAGGTGAGCTGTACATTAGAAAGAGCTTCTGCGATTTCAGAAGGTAAAAGGGACAGGTGATTCCTGTACCTGAGCCATTAAGGTTGTGCAAAGTGTGTATTGGCAAAATCTGCCAAACAACATAGTACAATGTACCCATCTGTTTTGAGAATCAATCTAGTATTGAGACAAAAAAATAAAATAAAATATTCTCAATTAATTGGGTCTTACACCTTTACTAGCCAATAACCGTCACAACTAGGAGAGATGGCTGGGTTATATGGACAAATGTATTATAACAATAATCATGGGGAATTTTACACAATATCAATAAATATCATGATACACTTATGAATTCAAAATACCATTCTAAACACGGTCATTACATTAGTATTATATGTATTGTATATTATTTGTATATGGACATTTAAAGTATCAGACTAAAACCAGTTTTCCTTTTTCTCTGACGTTTCAAACCTCATATTTTGATCATTTTACGGGCATATCTCGTCTCATTATAAGTAAATATCTTCATTTCATGAATACCATTCAAAGACAATAAACGATAATAATGATTTACTGCCCAGCCCTGGAGCCTGCTCCATAAAACAAAACTACATGAATAAATAATGGTCAATATAATGCCTGTACAATGGCATAAAGACATCCACACAAGCTCAGCCTTCTACATAACATAAAAGAAGAAACACAGAAGATAACCTAAAAGATCTTTCACATACTGACCACAAGTTACATCGTTAGCCACTGTAGCCAAATTGCATATAAGGTCATTGCAACATGTAATGGCAAATGTTTCATAACCTGTCCACATTCATTAAGAAGGTTTACTGGTGGGGAACACTGTAAAGAGGAAGCATCAATAATTCATACACATGCTGAAACATGTCCTACATTCTACTAACAAAATGCCCCTCTTGGTACCCTGGAAGGAATTTCTGGATTTGGAAAATGAGGGCACAATCTAATTATTTTAGGACGAGGGGATGAAAACATATGTACAATTAGCCACTGTGAGATTTTACTGATTAAACCATATTATTTTTAATACAATCCATTAGTGTAACACATTACACTTACGTATATATTAGTTTGATTATGACATTGGAAACCAGACAGTAAATATGAATTAGGATTCTCACAAAATGAAATTTTGTGAGAATCTGCTGTAGTCCTGCTGTAATAATTCTATTTTTCAAAACCCTGAACACTGGAATATCCACAGTTGAAGGCCCCTGTACCATTATTTGGTCAACAAACCAGCTTTGGGGGTAAAAAAAAAAGATAATATCTTGAACAGGATGCATTTAAGGTTGAAAGTTAACAGTAAAATAAATAGTCCACCGTAGCCTTCTTTGAAATGTGAAGATCTTTCTTTGTTTTATTTTACTAATGTAATGTTTTATTGTAACTCATGACTAATGGTTAAACACAGTTCAATCAAAAATGGGTGCTTAGCCAAGATGCAGTCTTTTAGATTTGGCTGATTTTCAAGAACAGGCCTAGGTATCACCCGTCTAAATAATGCAGTGGGGTTAGGAGAGGAGTGGTTCACCTTTGCAGACAGCCTGGAATATGAACAGAATTGTGATTAGTCTTTATTTAAACTGTGCTTTACCTCTCTGTCACTTGGAGAGGGTGTGCCATCCTGTTGAAAGGAGGGGGTGTGGCTACTACGCCTCTCTCCAGGTCCCGCCTATAACAACAATGTGAGAGGACACGTCAAAGGTTGCAAAAAGACCTTGAATACCCCAACCAGGCGTTTGCACTCACACATATTCAAGCATGCACACAAGGATTTTGAGACACCTTGTGTTTGAATGAATGTTCAATTCTGCACCCTTGTCTTTAATGCATCAATATTGGTTTAGCATCGTTTATCAATAACCCCCATTGTATTTGGACAACCTGACCAGAATAAACCCTTAAAGTTTAAAATGAAACCAATGGTACACGCATATGCTAGCAGCCAACCACTGACACCCACATCATCAGTCACAGATCAAAAAGACATCAGTATACTAAACACTGATGTGTGCAATAATGCAAAATCAAGGCATAGATTACTTTACATGGACTAAAGAGCACCAGGCTCCATGATGACAGCAGTGGTCAGCTGCTGCTCAGGAGCTAACAGAGTAGCTAGACTAACGCCAGCAGCTCGCCCCGAGACGTTTACGAGCCACAATATGATGTATTATGTCTATTCTATACATGTAAAACGTCGCCAACTAACTATGTTATTACACCGTACTCTTAACGTAGGCTCCCCAAAATGTCTTTTTGGTCTCCTTATCCCAGAAACATTCCCTTGTCGCAGCTAGCCCGTTAGCTACCAATAGCACAACAACCGACCTGGGCCTGAGGCGGGGACTGCGAGCCCCACTGCGGAGACTGCTCCTCGTTGATCTTCTGCTTGAGCTTCTTAAACATGGCTCTTCATTCGATGATGTAGAAGTACTTCGCGGCGGACGTGTGCGATGTGTTTGGTGTTCTCTTGACATCCAGGATCGTCGAGGCCGCCGCTCTACTTCCTCATTCGTAGTCAGATTCCAGCAGGTGGCTGCGTTCATTGCGCATGCGTGGCCAAACTGGTAGGATCGATTTAAAGGTCCAATATACTGTGAAGTAATTAACAACAGCGCCACCACTAAGGAGACATTACTCTATTGAGATTGCTTTTATTGGTCTTATGATATGCAATCGTGGTATGAAATAAGCTACATTTATTGATTGCTATTATAGGCAATGTGAAACAGATGGGTTCTGTTTTTTACATGTGTAAATGTGATGTAAAGCACTTATACATTATGTAATAATAAAAAAAACATAATAACTTAATCTATATATTATTTATATCGTGGGTGGGTTTTTTAATATGTTACCTATCTTATATTACATATTTAGGGCTAGATACAGGATTTAGATTAGGTTTCTGATTTAAATTGACCACAATCTTAAATATATTTTTATTGAGGTAATGCTGGAATAAGCAGAGAGAAGGATTTTCGTGTGTTTGAGCAGGGAAGACAAACATGGTCACGACAAACAATATTAACAAGATTCAAACAATGGCACTCTTCTAGTTATTTTATCATCAAGAAAGCTTCCACACAACAATGAATGAAGTATTAGTTTGTATAGTGCCTACAATGCATGCAGAGATTGTATTCGCCTCAACTCAATTTGCTTTGACTTTAGTCTTGTTATCACTGTAAATTTCTGCCGTGACAGTCTGCCCTTTGGCCAAACTCCCAGAAATTGCAGAAGTATGCCATATGGCAAGTTATGTCTTGTACAAGGCTATTACACTTCACGTAATGTCAATTAGCAGGATGTTTACTAATGTGGATTTGTGTCGGTTGATTGAACAGGACAGAGATATTAGGACAGAGATATCACCAAGATGAGAGATGATTATTGGTGAACTTCAACAGTTGGCCCATTTCTATTTTATTGTTTTAGTTACTATGCAGCCTTTATCGTCCTTCCTTATCAGACTTATGTCCTTAAATAACTGATTGCCTGGGTCATATTGGCCCCTGGGTTGATATTGATAATATAATGATATACAGACTCTATAAATGCACACACAGTGAGAGAGAGAGACAGAGACTATCATTTTATAGCCCCAAATTCATGAAGGGTACATGCATGGGGATTGCTCAAAATGTACACCGAACAGAAAATATAACTACAATTTACATGTTTTGGTATTTTGGGTGCTAATGCTCTTGATCTGGATATTTTTCTGTGGGTGAGTGGAATGGAGGTGGGTGTTTGAGCGATGGGTGGTTAACGGCAAGTGATCGCAGATACCCTCTACCTTGTGGCAGTTTGCCTCACTCTGACTCATGGAGTGGAAGAATCAGCCAGGACATGGGGAGCCAACAGTCTCTGCCACTGCAGTTTTATTTTGAGCCTCTGGTTTTCTGCAGCACAGTTCCATAATATGATGGTTTGTCCAATGGCATATGGCAAGCACTGACTGAAACCACTCTATTAAACCCTGTATGCCAGAATGAAAAAAAGGCTGAATAAAATATAACTGAGAGTATTGTGTAACATTATGCAAATATGCCTACTTTTTCCAGACAAAATTGTATTCTTGCGAAGACAATTAATCCTGTTTTGATCACCCTGGTTTGTTCCATGTCAACATCTGCAGTTCATAATTGAGATTTAGTTTTTTTAAACAAGCGACCATTTTGCGGCCCAATTGTGAAGCTTTCCCTGGTGATTTTGATTGCCTCCATTATTTTCTTTGAGGCCTACTCTGTGAGACCCACATGTTTCTCAGTGCTCAGTAAATGTTTTTTGGTGGCTAGGACATCCACAGCTCAACAGGTCTCCACAGGACACAGCTGGTGGTTAGAGTCCGCTGATTCTCTCTTCCACTCAACTCCACGGCAGTAGTGGAAATAACAATAAATCGCTTTGCAGATGTTGGAGACAGGGGCGATTCTATAGGACTTGACCTTTAGGGGGGCTTAACCCCAAATAAGATTTACATGTAGTTACATCTGCAATGATTTATTATGTATGCTAGGGGAAAGGGGGACATCCAGGATGTTGATGAGGGTTATAAGCTATCTTATACATCCATGGGTTATATATGTCATAGGAGAATTTGCCGATAGGGCCTTTGACTCCTTCCAGACACAGTTTTTTTTCAAACTATCAGCCCCCCTAACAGTTTAGATGAAGCCTAAATAAACGTAATTAACGTAATTTTAGAAAAATGTTAAATGTAAGAAAAAATGACTTGACATTTTCAGGGGGGCTGAGATTAGAAACCATGGGGCTTCAGCCCTACTAAATAAGGTTACAGATGTTGGACATTTAATGCAAGATAACTTAGCTTCCGTTATTTGGCCAGTTTATGTTGCTACTCCTGCTTTGTGTTGTACAGGGAATGTGACAACATGTGGGAGTACTACATGTTGATAATTGCGGGACTTCATACTAGCTACTGTGTTCTCCCACGTGGTGTGCATTCGTGGCCTTAAGGAGGTATCTTTCTGGTTTGGAGTGTTAGCCAATGCTGTAATCCACCCATTTTTCTCCTCTCCACATACTAGAACTGGAGGATTACATGCAGTGCCCTGCAGGAAGTCTCCTGTGGTGCCCCAGTGTTGAGTTACTATTGAGTCATTTGTGGTGTTTCTCCTCTGCTTGGCACAGCATGGTACACATGGTAGCTACCCCGACCCAAGTGTTGTGTTTCCATGGCAAAACAGAAAAGCAGGAGTGGATCTATCTATAAGAACTAGCGGAACATAGAAGCGATTGCCTATTACAGTTCTGTACTGTACTGTTCTTTTTGACATCAACTGTTTTCTGTTAGTGTCTATGCTGTTCGTACAATCAAAGTATTCTGCAGTATCGCTAGCTCCACCCATGCGGTATGGATGGTACACTTGGTACCTGGCCAAGACCCGTAGCTAAAACCAGCACGGTACGACAGTGCAGTGCACTTTAGGTGACAGTGGAAACACAACACCAAAGCGTGATCTCGGGTTCCAGTACAGTATGGGTCGACAGTGGAAAAGTGGCATTACTTGTTTGTCAGAAGGAGTTGAATTCTCCCTGTAACCTGTAACATTCTCGGCCAAATCATGCTGCCAAATAAAACCGTTGGTTTTAAAACAGGTGGTGTTTGAGGCTGTACTGGTGCTACTGCAAGCCATGCGGCCATGCAGGCTGCAGGGTAGTGTGTACTTCTTACATGGCTGGTCCCCTGCCTTCTCCAGAGATGCCTGTATGATGACAGTAGAGGCTAAGGTCTTGAATATGTTTAAGTAGCCCAGAGATGGAACCACTAAACAACAGGCTGAGGCTCAAATTGGTCTATAATATATACAGTATAATATAATACTAACAAAAACTTACCGTGGCATAGACACCATTAGGAAAGCAACTTGAATCCAGAGACCATTAAGGAGGAGGTGAGGGTTAGGGATCTTGGCCAATGATGTGTACAGCCCTGCTGAGGGCATCAAACTCAGGACCTTTTAGCACAGAGTTGAATACCCTCACTCCACCACATGACTGCCTGCCCCCACATGATGCAAAATATTATATTTGCTCAAAATATTGAATCACAAATATATTGAATCAAAAATCCCAATGTACCAAGTGGCGGCGAGTGCATTCTAAGTCCCATACAATGGTTATGCAAAAAAACAAAATGTTGTTGCCCTCTAGACTAGAGAGGGTTGTGTCTAATCAAGATGGACAGGCTGGCTCAGGGGAAGGGGAATACAATATTATAAAGTGGCCCATTTCAACAAAGTTACCATTGGCCTTCAGATATGGAAATGATTGATATATGTCAGATCATATTTTTCCAATAATTCCTAACCAGCAGGGACCAGTTTTTATAAACCAGTGTTTATTTGGCCAGAGGGTTCACCATCTCTCTCTCTTTAGCAAACATTTTGTGGTGTAATATTCTATGTTAATCCCTGGAATGTGAACTGGATCATGTGAAATAGTTTAAATGACTACATACCTGAAGACATACATGAGGTCTTCATGTATGTAAGTGGGGTTAGTTCCCCATTTTCTTTTTCTTTTAATAAAATCTACTGAAAATGTCAGTATTGCCACCCTCTAAGTAGCTATGAATATGCAAATACAACGATTCCTATGCTTCTGATGCCCTCACTCAAGAGGTTTACCGGCAGTTTTACCGCAGTATCCCTGTGGAGACCCATTACACATATCTAATTGGAAAGGTGAATTATGGACTATTATCTCCTGTCGTTTGGCTTCAGGTTCAGCATAGCCCCAAGAACTACCATGAATATTTCATAATGGACAAAACTGCAAACTGTCAACTATAGTGGCACTTATCAGCACAGGGCCGACTCAGATACAAGCAGGATACGGAGAAAGAGTTCTGTCAACGTCAATGCTCCTCCGATGAGTTGAGGACAAAGATATGTTTGGGTGAAGAATGGTACCTGCAATTTCACCTCTTTCTTCTGAAGAACTGACAACGTATGGGACCAACTCTCAGCACACAATCTTAACCATTCAATTATCATTACCATTCAATTGCACTCATTTAATTTCAAACTGTACAGCACTTTGGCCAACTCAGGTTGTTTGTTCTGTATCAATGTGTGTCAAACCACTTACAACAACAGTAATGCTGTTATTAACACTCATGTAGTCATTATTTTGTTGTTTACCCTGCTCATGTTAGCGTATGCTATGAATTGATATGATAAATACATAGTGTATACATGAACATTATGCTTCAAGTGTAGGCCTATACTAAATATTGAATTCTGTATATTCAGTCAGTCACTCAGTATGCAGTCCTGCTTTCAATTCAGTCTTTGTCGCACAATAAATGTTATTATAATCTTCCTGTGCAAACATAGACCACTTGATGGAAGAGATTCTGTGAACATTGAACTCTTTCGTGTTTTAATGTGTGCACCACATAGACCTGAGAGGGACATCTGAGAGCCATTTGAATGGTGGGCAGCTGCCACTTTACATATGCTTCAAGCCAATTCACGGATGACATTTGGCGTTTAGCAATGTGTCGGTTGGATGATGAAATGAAGTGCTGGCCATTTCACAATCCCCCCCAGCCGCTATCTGCTTGGTACTGCAAAACTATATTATTACACAACAGCAGGAGACATTTCGTTTTTCAGAGAAAGTGAATGTGATGTGAATTGACAGTGCAAGACGAGGAAGTCACGCAAAGCCTTCTCATCTCTTTCCCTTTGTTTGCTTTTTACTCACAGGCTCAGATTCAAATAGACAGGCAGAGGTAGACATACTGGCATGTATGTGCTGGTCGTTGATATGCCTTGTCATTTTGTTGATTTTAATTTTTTATTTTTGTAACCTTTTTTTAAACGTTTATTTATTCAGTTGTCTTTCCTAATTTACCGTCTGCATCTGAATGCGGTCTCTAGTATCTGACATTGCGCTGGCTTTGAGGACAGTGCATTGGGATGTGGGGGGTCTGAGGGCCGACTCGACGGAGACAAGGTTTTATTACTCCTGAACCCACAGAAAATAAGTTGTTTGTTTCGTAACGGATGGTTGTGTTTGCTTGTGTGTGTATGTGTGTGTGTGTGTGTGTGTGAGAGTGCTCCAGTACGGTAAAATAAGCCCAGTAGTAATTGCAGCACATCCCGTGTGACCCTGCAGCCTAACACTGTTGCATAAAGACGAAGGTGCTCAATTATCTTTGTGCGCCCACACAAAAAAACGTGTGTGGGCGCACACACATGTTTGTGTGTATATAAGCTAAGATAAGAGGGTATAGGAATCCCAGACAGGGATATATTATCTCGAATGTATATA
>OMKN01080986.1:39189-55930 GCA_900302345.1 Melanonus zugmayeri
GGGGGGGGGCGTGTGGGAAAAGTTTGACTAGTTCGACTGAGTGCCCTGCACACACTGCGGCAATCAAAGCCCAATGCGCCGCTTCGATTTGGTCGCACACTGTCCATTTTGTCTGCGCGAACACGCCAATTTCAATTTTGTTTTAAATATATCGGAGCCTTTACTCCCAGCACCACACCCTAAAATACCCTCCCCAAGAGTAGAGTTTTAAATGAACTGCTGGCGTTTTCACTTCTTCTGGCAGTGGTTGCCATAGTTATTGCAGGCCTTCTTCATGTCAGTCAAGAAACCGGGCACGCCATTCTGTAAAGAAGAGAGGGGTGAAGGGGTGGGGACGTCAATGAGTATCGCGCACCGATAGGCAGAGAAGAAGACTTGACAAAGGCAGGAACTCTATGACATCATCGAGCACATCTGGGTTCAATACATCCACAGAGAACCTTTGGAGGACCGTGGGAGAGGGAGTGGTCATCCCAGATGATTCAAGGAGAAACAGCTGTTTATATCCTCCACCCAAACACACACGATCAACATGACGCTGATACACTGTGTGTAGTGTAGTATCTCTTTAATTTCTTTAATTTAATTTATATTACTGTCCTGTACTTTTCTGCTGTGAAACCTGAATTTCCCATCTGGGATTAATAAAGTACCATCTTATCTTAAGTATTCGTATGTGTCAAATAGTTGAAAGAGAGAGGGAATGACATGTAGTGACCACAGGTTGGGATCTACAAGGCGTATTGCCTCCATGTTTGAGCTACCCTCTCACAGCTGTTTTAGGGGAAAATCAAATGAGGCATAAGGGTCCTTGGATGTCTTTTAGAAAATGTGGTTTGCACAGAGAAGTGTGATTATATTTAAACAGTGTTTGTGTACATACCTTAGCAGCCCAGTTGACCAGCCAGTTGGGGATCATTCCACCAGGGTTGTCAAAGTAATTCATGAACACTGAAACAGAGTACATTTTGTGTTTATTACTCTTTGCGGCTAATTCCCATAATACCGTTTATTTTCCCTGTTTCCCTAAAACCCAATCACAGCATTTCTACCTTTAGTCCCGCCGGCGCCATCAGTCTCCATGGCAACGCTCTGCTTATAGTCCTTCACTCGCGTCACGCCGCTTTTCTCCTCCAGCGGGGTGTTGGGTGAGCTCCGGGCCAGCACCACATAGATGGTGCGACCTTCGACCCCGATGTCCCTCCGCTCCCTGATGTACACGTACTGAGAGTTGGGGGCATTCAGGACGAGCAAACTACTTGCTAGGGTTAGGGTTATACAATACTACTCATATTGTGTATATACACATGTTCCGTATTTTTTTTATTTCTTTTTTTAAGATATTTTATGACTGTCCTGTCTAAACGTTTTGCTGTGACACCCAAATTTCCTGTCTGGGATTAAGTATTATCTTATTTTGACTGAAAACAGCAGTCTGTTCTAAGGGGCAAAACTGTAATTTGTGAAAAGGATGACATATCATTGTCCCATGAGCCAGGCATTATAAGGATACATCCCGGTTTGACATGGGGAATGGGTATTTCACTTCCCAGTAAATGGCTTTGTGGTCGTCAAAGTCCTTCTCGTGCAGCTCTAAACCACGGGAGAAGGACAGAGAGAATGAGCAGAGCAGCAGATATAAACACATGAATGACAAGCTACGTTTATGTTAATATTATTGTATTATCTAATTCATATATTTACACTCATGAATAGCTGATTACAAACACCATTTTTGACATAAAAACAAAACCAGACATGAAATGGAATATGTAATTTGACCTTAAACCAAGTGGATTCAATTGTAACCTGCCTTTTTGTTAAAGCTGCTGTAGGTAAGAGCCGAGAGTTGTAATGAGAAAGAGCAGAAGAGGGCAACTGTGGCGTGGAAGGGGCGTGGCTCGGCATCGGGAGGTAAAACAGGGGGGCGGGGCGGCTACCCCGGGCCAAACGCAGCTGTGGGACCTTAAGCATTAGGGGACTATTTAGGCGTGCTGTTCCCTTTGTCCAACAGTGAGGCTGGCTCCCGAGACCGATCCATACGGACGTGCGACACCACGCTATGCCAGAGAGAGACAAGTAGCCTTCAGCTGCACGGCAGCGGTGTTTTTGTTCACCATTACTTTCCGTTGTTCTTCCGTTGTTTTGTGGGCCGGGATCTAGGCGCCACCCTGTGGCCAGAGTACGGGACTGTGACAAATAAAACAGTACCGGTAGCTCGCAAGTCTGTCTCCGTCTCCTTCTTTTGCACTCAGCGAACCCCGGCAGTGGCAAGAACGCCACAGCAACATTTTGAAACTAAACATCCCCTCCCTCTCTGCTCCCTACCTTTCTTCGCCATTGAGAAGTGTTGCATTTCACACACCTGTGATTGACAGGCAAGATGTATTCCCCAAATCAGAAACCAGAAATGAGTCTGGCTTTTCTGGTTTTCAGGCGCAATCAACTGGAAACAGATTTCACTCATTAATAGCCAACGGATGGCTAGGCTATTTCTAACAAATTAGACTCAAATAATTAAATGCTTAAATCTTATCTACAGCACCTATAAAAGCATTTTCTTTAAACAAAGGTGCCCTTGGTAAACTAGTCCAGTGCTAATAGGGCTATACTCTAAGGGGCAGCAAATGACCCAACACATCTTAGAAAATAGAGGCCCAATATTAATCCATATTTCTCCAGCTGAGGACTTAGGTGCAATATAAAGATAATCTAGATGGATTTCCCTAGGGAGAATGGATGTCAGATTTAAGTAATGGCTCCAGGCGATTAAACTGCTATGGAGAAGCAACAGCAATACATCTGCTGTCAGCACTTTCCAGTGTTCATGGCAACAATGAAGACAGCTTTGACGTCACGATAAACACTGCAGGCGTACCGGACCCTGTGTGTGAAGTGGTTTGGCTGAAAACTTGGAGCTGTTTGTGGAGGACAAGTGGCTCAACCAATTGCCTTCTCAATAGCTTTCCGTTTCTCGTCCTCCCTCTCTCCACCTGTCTCTCTGCCTGTCTCTCCCTCGCTCTTCATGTCTCTCCATCTCCCTCTCTCCGTCTCTCTCTTCCTCCCTCCCTCCTTCCCACAGAGGGTCCGTTCGTGACACGGCTAACAAGCTTCAGATGTTCACCCGTCACATGAATCTGAAGCATTGTACACAGAGTGTGGAGCCAAACCGTGTGGAACCATAAGCTCTGCTCAGTCATCACGAAGCGGAGCCAAGGATGTTCTTTGATTCCCCCCCCCACACACACACACACATACACACACACACACTCTCTCTCTCTCTCTGTCCTCACACACACAGTTCGGATGTTACACCGACCACAAGTTATTCTCATGTCACTTGGGTACATGTGGTTCTTGGCAACAACATAACAGCATTCATATGAGGTTTTCTACTTCTGCCCCAGACTGACGCGTCGCAGAAACACAGCATAAACATGCTGTGAACATAAAGGATTAAAAAAGTGTTGTGCTTTTAAAAGGGCCCTTATTATACCACCAGGTGCCATGTTGATTAACCATTACAAGCCATTTCACAATCTACCACAAGTGGGAGTGTCCACCCAGATGTATGATGGATAGATCAGCCTACCAGTTACAGTCCACTTAGCAGGGCTGTGGTCGAGACCACCTCGGTCGAGTGCAAGTCCAGATCAATTTGGTGAATCGAGTCCAATTCAAGACCAAGACCGAGGTCGAGACCAAGACTGCAAAAATATGAGTCAGATTAGAGACCAAGACCATGTGGCTATCATTATATCGATGAAATAGAAAAGCAAGGTTTCCAAAGGCATATTTCAACAAGTCATTGGTGGTGCAATAATTTAACCTTACAGCAGGAATATGCCATTTTTGAAGAAGCCAACATAACTTAGATGCCATATCAACTTCTCTGAATATTTAAGCATTCGCTGCTGGGCACTTTCTTGGAAGAGATTAAAATTCTCTTCCATTCTCTTCTCAGAATGAGTCTTCCGAGACCAATTCATCCGAGACCGTTCCAAGACTTGAGTCAAATTTACGCCAAGTCCAAGACGATACCGAGACCATCAACAATTGGTCTTCAGACCAATACTGGACTCGAGTAGTACAGCTCTGCCACTTAGCATACAGTAGTCCACTGGCTAGACTGGTAGCTTGTAGCTAAACTAACATAATGCCTGGTGGTAAAGTAGGGGCCCCTCTTTTTAAACTAACAAGCACTAGGAGGAACTAACAGCTGGAAACTATATCGGGGAGCTAGTGGAATCCGTTACCTGTCCCAAACTGGAAGAAATAGAGAAAAATTGAGAAAAGTAAACTTGACTGTGATGGAAATGAGTGCTTGTTCATGGAAAATGTTACTCTGACTTATATTGGCCAAAGGGTCACATGAGTGGCCCACGGAATGGATCATATACAACTAATGTATTTCTATTATGAACTGGTAGTGTTTATCTAAAAAGGTAGGCAGTTAAAGCTATCAGCCATTTTTGCTCGCCCCACTTTGATTGAAAATTAAATAGTGTTTTGATCTCATGCTTCTCATGTATTCGGCTGAGAACCATAATAAACATTTTATTTATATAGCGCTTTTCTAATACTCAAAGACGCTTGAGTATTAGAACCATGAGACTCAGGCCTACTCCACACATATACGGGTATATATATAACATAGGTTTTTCTATTGCTTTTGTCCACACGCATTGACATGTAGACAGGAAACGTTTTTGGCTTGTAACGTCAGAGTGTGCGCCATTATCTCCTTTGTTTACATAAGGCGATTTTGTGCAATGGCAGACGTAGCCAAGATAGTGCTGGTTCTAACCTTGCTAATGGGACTTACACAAAATGTACAGTTACTCTCCCACTATGTTGAGGAACAGAGGCGTCAGAAAGCACTACAGGTTTTTTCTAACTTTATATTTGAATGTGTAATTCGAATTGTGGACGGAGATTATTTTAAAACTGTGCTTGTGTGGATGAGGGGTTTTTTAAGAACAAAGGAGTAAAACCCCTGTTTTAAAAAATATGCGTGAACTAGGCCTCATTCAAAACATAATTTAATCAAAACAAAGTGGGGTGAGCAAAAATTGCTGATTGCACCTTTAATATACACTGCCCGTCCAAAGAAAAAGTCGCACACTAATATTTCTTTAATATATTTAATATATCGTTGGACCACCTTTAGCTTTGAGTACGGCACGCATTGGCCGTGACATCATTTCGATAAGCTTCTGCAATGTCACAACATTTATTTCCATCCAGAGTTGCATTAATTTTCTGCAAAGATCTTGTATTGATGATGGGAGAGTCGCACCGCTGCGCAAAGTCTTCTCCAGCACATCCCAAAGATTCTCAATGGGGCTGAGGTCTGGACTCTGTGGTGGCCAATCCATGTGTGAAAATGATGTCTCATGCTCCCTGAACCACTCATTCACAATGTGAGCCCGATGAATCCTGGCATTACTAAAAAACTCCATTGATGGAAAGACCTGGTCATTTAGTATATTCAGGTAGTCAGCTGACCTCATTCTTTGGGCACATAACGTTGCTGACCAACTGCAGCAACCCCAGATGATAACACTGCCCCCACAGGCTTGTACGGTAGGCACTAGGCATGATGGGTGCATCACTTCATCCGCCAGTCCAGACCTCAGCCCCATTGAGAATCTTTGGGATGTGCTGGAGAAGACTCTCCCATCATCAATACAAGATCTTGGTGGAAAATTAATTCAACTCTGGACGGAAATAAATGTTGTGACATTGCAGAAGCTTATCGAAACGATGCCACGGTGATGCGTACCGTGCGAAATATTAAATATATTAAAGAAATATTAGTGTGCAACTTTTTTTTTGGATGGGCAGTGTAGTATCATGCGTTAGCCACATAGTAATAGAGCTCACAGTTCTCATCTTGATACACAGATATGATCATTTAATGTGTAAAAGGGTGAGACGTTTTACCTTTGACATAACTATCCCACTGCTTTCTGTACACCAGATCCATGTAGACATCCGCACACATCTCTGCCGGGCAGGCACTCAGTACACCTATGATCTTGTACTCGTAGAGCCCAGTTTCCTGCAAACAGCAAAGTAAAGTTCTCTCAGCAAAGTAAAGGCATGAGAAATCTGCCTACAGTCCTTGTCTTATCCTCTGGTATTAGCTTTTCAACTTCTGATTGACAGTTTTCCTTTTGTTCTGCTCTTCATTACGTAATGTATTGTTTTTTTGTCATTTGTTTTAATTTAATTTGTTAAGATTATAATTATTTATCTATTATACATTTTTGTATTATTTCTCATGTTCTGTTATTAGTAGGCCTACTGTTTCGCTTGCCTTACCTCTCTACTTATATGGATGAGACAGCCTCTTGGGTTTGTTTTTAACGTAATGTCTGTCTCCTTAAGTTAAACTATTTTGTTGCGGAAACAAACCCAAATAATCCCCAACCACAGCCCTCCAATTAGCACTGTGTCCCACTCTTATGAAATCTGAATATGCCGAATCCAACTGTATGTCTGTAACACACTGAAGATGTTGATTAAAAACGCATATCTTTATGATATGATGATGATCTGATCTGAAGAGGAACCTGCTCTGTGTTTCCGGGACGCGTTTCCGCATACCGGTGTGTGTGTGTGTGACCACTAGGCAACTATCAACGTTTCAAGCTAAACAAACCAAATGTGAAATACATTGACGAATGCCATCGTTTCAATGGCGAAACGACCGACGGCTCATTATCCCGTCACTTGACTATTCATCCAAAAGTCAAAAACGAGCAGGATCCGAAAGCTCATTCAAGTGGTCTGGTCGCCTATAGGTCGCCTATAGCCGTGCTCTTAAAAGCTCACATTTACCTTGTCGAAAAGCCGGTATATTTTAACACCCATATTCTCGGTGAACAGCTCCCACCCTCCTCCCAGCTGCGGTTCATCCAATTCCCTCCATGCGCTGTCAAATTCCTCCTCTCCGAAATGTAGCGACATGTTTCCAAGGCGGCGGTGTGGACTCGATCCAAGGGTCCGAGCGTACAGTGGGCGGGACCTCCCGTTCGGATCTGTGATTGGATTGGGATTCGCCTTTATGTATATCCTTTTGTCTTTTTATGCTTTTATCATTCATTTGAATATATTATGTATTTGTTGTAGGCTTAATCATTTAATTCAATAATAATAATAATAATAATTTATTATTTTATTTTTTACTTTTTCATGTCTCGTTGTATCTCGTTTATTTGCACTGTTTTCTGCCCTGAAGACCCATGCGTTCGGACCCTTGGATCTGGAGTCACTACTACTGTAAGTAGCCTACCGTGACCACCGGTCATGTAAGCTCTGAGTGGCGGGAACGGAGCACGCCGTGCGTCAGAGTGCATTCCTGGGATATACTTAGCAGAGAAGTCTCCTCGTTCGCGTTATGTCAGTGCAGATAGGCGAGTCCCCCAAACACGCTTGTGCTGTTTGCACGTCGGTGTTCGACTTAAAGCTACAAATCACACTTAATGTGTGTTCCAATTACATGACTATAGGGGCTTAGTGCGTTGCGCAATGTTTACATTGATTTTGATTGTTTTTAAATCCGGTTTTACAAAATGTTTTATAATAATATATATGGGGAGACCTGAGTATTAATTTATGTTGTATTGCTATGTTATTTGTTGGTTTTGGTGGTGATTTTCTTGATGTAAAACATGGTGAATACACAACATGCATGGCTGCGTGGTGCACGAGCATCGTGCGTCTGAGGCCACGTGAGCGTGTCCCGCTGAGTATGCGAGTGCACGTAAGTGTGTCCGACGGAGTATGCGAGTGCACGTGAGTGCAAAGGAGAGGGAAGAAAAAAAGCACATAGCAGGCCATAAAGTCGATTAAAATAAAGTAGGCTATTGTTTTAATTGACGATTATATTCAAGTATTGTTCAGTATTATTAACAGACATGCAGTTATAGGTCCTTTGAGCGACCTATACATCTGCCAGCCCTACCATACAGCAGTTCATACGTCTTAGCCTATGTAATATGATAAGTGTAGCAGCCTATTCATTGTTAAGATATGCCTATAAAATCAGATTAGGGTAGGTTATTGTCTATTCAAATACATTTTGACAACATTTTGTCAGCACTGTAGCCTATAGGCTAGGCCTTGCTTTAGATTGAAATTGCAGCCTAAATGGTTATCGTTAGAGAATATTTGAATATTTAAAATACCCCAAAAGCAAAAAGGTGTAGGCATAAAACACAAACACCTTTTTATTATCTTGCCTTCCTTCTCTTTGGATTTCCCTGGTAAAATGGGAAGGAAGGCAAGATAATCGCGTCCCACATAATCAATCATCGTCATAAGTGAATGTCTGCGCTTGTAGGCTGGTACAGCACCGCGGACAGCCTCCTGGAGGGAGACACCGTCCAGGAGACGGCGATAAGGACCCAAGGGAAGGAGACACACACGCACCACGCACGCACGCACGCACGCACACACACACGGCGTATTTAAACGAACTCGGCAGCAAGGGGTTAAACCGGGCTTGAATAAAACCGCGTGGAAGCGCTGGAAACCGTCTGTACACTCCCCGGTCACAAGTGAGCAGAGTTGGTCCACGAAGGTCAGACAGACCAGACCGAGCGGAGACATCCGACCGACTAGCAGACGAACACGCGGAGCCCACACGGGACCTGGAGACCGGACCGATGTTCCGCACGTTGCGTGGCTCTCGGAGAACAACTTTTCACTCGGATTACCCGAGGAGCTTCTTTATGAGATGTGTGCGACATGGATAACTCCTGTGAGGTATTTAAATCATCAATGAAGTCGTTTTAGATTAGAAAAAGCACAATTTGTCTAAGTTCGCCTTCGACTGACTGAGAAAGCGTGTTTGTCTTGAAACACGACGACCCCTTAACAATTACAGATGTATAGAAACTGAAACAAAAATGACACACGCTTTCGTTTGTCTTATATGTAACAGTAAGCTGGACTCAAATAGGTCTACGTTAAATTCAAGTTAAATTAACATAGACTATTGTTTCGAATTATGGGCCAATACAACCCTTCTCAAATCAGTTTCACCCCTGTTTTGTCTATTCTGTCTGTTTATTCTAATTGGATATTTCCTCAAACATGAAAATGTAACACATTTTGATAGACATAGGCTGTATGATACACCCTACTTGAATTGTGAATAGGTCTGCACGTTTTCCTAGTTTCTAGAATATAGAAAAGAATACCGCAGAAAAGAATACGGCTACAGAAAAGAAAAGCTACAGAAAAGAATACCGCAAAGCATTTTTGCAGGGATTATCCTAAGTAGGTATTTTCATCATTATACTGAGGGCTTTTGAATCCCAGACAGGCTTATCCGCCTATTCAAGTAGTTGTTTTACAGTAACAAGTTGGAATAGTAGAAATTGGAATAGTTTATCTGTTAATGATTTCTTTGGGTTTCTGTGTCTGCCATGCTCTCTAGGGAACATCTTGGGGGGAAAGCCCAGTTTGAGACTTGGTCTGGGCTAGAATTGTGCAACAAGGTTCCATTGCGCCGAGTGTGTTTTGAAACTAGTGTTGCGAAAATGTGCGATCAGTGTAGAGTTCACTGCTGCCACCGGCTGTTACATTGGGTCCTGTGAGGAACACCATGTTTCTGTTTTTATTTCAACTTTACTTTCGTCTTTGTCTTGTCTCTACATAGATTTTTGCTGAGATTACAGAAAAGGAGGTAAAAGAAGAAAGGATTTAAACCCCGGTCAACAGGTGGCATATAAAGTTAATCGGAGCAAAAAACCTTTAATGCTGCATGATCTCGCTGCGATGCCCGAAGCGACGAGTAAGAGCGCCATGACGGTACCGGCTGCCCCCGAACGAGTCCCAGCGGAGAAACCCAACAACAACAACGACGAGGAGGTCGACCACGATCCCACTCCTTCCACCGCTGCACACGTCAGCATCCCGCTGGTCAACGAGCACCAGCTGATGGCCGCGACGGGCGGGGCTGAGCTCTCCTGCTACCGCTGCACGGTTCCGTTCGGCGTGGTGGTGCTGATCGCCGGCGTGGTGGTCACCACCGTGGCCTACAGCTTCAACTCCCACGGATCCACCATCTCCTACTTCGGCCTGGTGCTGCTGTCCGCCGGCGTGGTACTGCTGGCCTCCAGCGCCGTCTGCTGGAAGGTGAGGCTGGAGAGGAGGAAGGAGCGCCGGAGAGAGAGCCAGACCACACTCGTAGCCCACCGAAGGAGCATTTTCGGCGAGAGACAGCCCCCCAACCAACCGAGGTGATCATTCGAAAGAAGAAGAAGAAGAAAGAAAAAAGAGAGACGCAGTCTGTCCTGGGAATAGTTTTCACTAACCGGCATATTTATACGATGTGGTGGACTGCTAAGACACACAGAGAGAAGCCTGTAAGCCTAGGGCCTTCAGGCCAGACTTTAAATGGCTCAGAGGAGAGCTGGGGGAACAACAGGGAAGTCTTGAACACAGATTGCAAGGCCTTTCCTTTATCAAACAGACACAATACATCTGGCCCAGATGTATTGTGAAGATGTATTACCCCTGTGTAGTGCCACAGAGAGGAAGTCAGCCGTTCATTCAGTGATACATCTGTTGGCTTTACAGGGGAGAGGGAGGGGGCTGAGGGAAGAGAAGGAAAAATGAAGAAATGTAGGAGGGTGAATCATCTAGCATGTGTCCAGTTAGGACGTTTCACAATCCCACTGGAGCTCCCGAGAGACAGCCTTCCACCGAGGGATGGTACTTATGTAAACACGTAGCTTAACTGTGAGTTATTACCGGTAAGACACATCGACTAGGCCCATGTGACATGTTAGGAAAGAAAGAGAACGTATGTCAAACTTAGCCTTGAATATGTATACTAACTACTTAAGCACTTTAATCAAAATTATCCATACTACTATCCAAACTATTCTTTGTAATGACAATGCATATTGGCATATGGTGTATTGTCCTGTACCTCTTGCCAGTATAAGCAGCATATTACCATATACTGTGAAACTTTCATATTGTGCATGACTGTCTCCTCTGAGAACGGAGACATGAATTGTTAATAGATGTTCAAAAGGTTAAATAAACCGCTCATTAGACATCCATTCATTTTTAATTATTTCATTAATCTGAGTTCAATCTATCCAGGGCACACAGGAAGCGGTCGATATGTGCAATGGACACAACCTTCTAGAGCTGACTCCAAATACCTCTCTACCCTCTTGTCAGTCGTCTCTTTTCTAGATTTCAGGTCATAATGTAAACAAAGCTAATTAGATGTAGAGTTTTGGTTCAGCAAAACATGGCACAACATGGCAACACAAAAGGTATCTGCCATGCCATACAATACTGTTTCAGCCAACACAACACCAGGAGGTAAATAGGAAGTGAGAACCCAGAAGACTTTTTACAAAATAAATGTTTTCTAAAATATATGAAAGACTATTCCCATACGTCATCACATTATAATGATACCCAGATAAAATACATAATTTAATGATTCGCAAGTAGTTATGGGATGGCCAATGTATACATCAGCACACTGTAATGGTCATCACAAAATGATTTGTCATGGACAGGTTGCCCAGTAAATAATCAGCATCTCTGTGTTCAGTTGGAATTCTGTGATAATTCAGTTGGAATTCTGATAATTCAGTTGGAATTCCGAGAAAAGGCAACATTTGAGTCCATAAGTCGCAGACGCTGAGAGGAAGTGGTGGGCCCTCCTGTTTGGTGCAGTTTAAAATAGCATGGATGTGGAAGTATATTAATAGACAGCATTTGCGTTGCTATGCGTCCATGTGACACCAGACACTACAACTAGACGTTAGCCTGCGTCAGAGATGCACCTACAACACTTTCCTTGGCCCTCCCTGTACCATGCGATGGGGGGGGCAGACCTGACAACTCACTCCCAGATGAGAGGAGACAGCAAATATACTTACGTAAAATATACAGTTAAATATTGATAGCTTGACTACAGTATTGATGACTAGTAGGTTGAGTGTTTATTTTTTTCATCTGCAGTTCAACATATTGTCCATAACTGTATTAGGGTGTTGTTGTCTTGTCTCGGTTGTTGGGTGTTACATTTGTCTAACTTCCTGACAGTAAAATCACAAAATATCACTGCATTGATAGTATTGCAGTAGCAACGTAGTACTACGTAAAAGTAGCGACCCCACCATCTAACCTATGTCTATAAACATTAATACAACACCAAATGTTGTATTAATGATGAAGAACACAGTGTGGTTCGGTGAATGCAAACATCCACGGTGGGGATAAGGTTTAAAGTGGGACCCTTAATGTGTGACATTTGGGGCCCTGGGAGCCAGACTGTTCAGGGGTCCATACCTTCATCCAAGTGCACAAACCTTGTTCATTAAATGGAGAGGAAATCACCAGTAAAGGCCCAAAAAGTCAAAACGAGCGGTTTGGTCTTTTAAGCTGAAGCTGCTTGTTCCTGAGCCAAGACAGGATAAACACAATTAAAAGTAATGAGCTCAACATCACGAGTTTGAACTGACCGCCAAGACGCAGTGACCATGAAGCGGAAAGAAACCACAGAAGAGGACTGGAGATTTACAGCTCACAAGACAGCTTGAAGCAGAGTAGAAACAGCTTGTACTAGAGACAGCCTGGACTAGAGTAGAAATAGCTTGGAACAGAGTAGAGACAGATTGGATCAGAGTAGAGACAGCTTGAAGCAGAGTAGGGACAGATTGAAGCAGAGAAGAGAGTCAGTTTGAAGTAGAGACTAGAGACAGCAGATGCACAAGTTGAAACAGACTAGAGAAGCAGATTGAATCATAGTAGAGACAACAGAGTAGAGACAACTTGGATCAGACTAGAGCTTGAAGCATACCCCACCCTGGCCCTGCTCGCCCCTCCTCTAGCTCTGGGCTGCTGGATCCTGTATCCACACACGTTTCACAGCCTACACACACCATCCCACTACTGGACTAAGTAAGTCCTCTTATTCTGGGTACATTTACAGAGGTAAATATTTTAAAGTAAGTATATTTAGTCCTTTAGCAGTGGCTTTTATCCAAGGCAACTTGGATCCAAATTGGAGTAGATTAAAAGTGCTGCACGGCCTAGTTTTGAGAAAGTACTTCATATTGAATGTACTTTAAAAGTAAAAGTACTTCATATTGAATGTACTTTAAGAGTAAAAGTACTTCATATTGAATGCACTTGAAGAGTAAAAATAGTAAAAGTAAGAGTTCAAAATGATGACCTCATATTTTGGTTAGAAGATACATTCCGTTCCTTGATTGATGAAAGTTTGTTTAAGATAGTAACTTTGGATTCATGGTTACCTCCTAAATCCTTTTAGGGAGCTACATTTGCTGGGGGAAGATAAATGTGGATTAAAAAGTGAAATATTTACTATTGAGATATTGAATAAACCTATAAAGTCCCTTCAAATGAATTCACTCAAGTTAAGTACAAAAGCCTCAGATTTGTACTTGAGTGTAATGCTTGAGTGACAGTATACTTGAATCTGAAGGATGTACATTTTCCACTGCTTTTAACTGCATCTGTCTTCAAGTGCCTCAAACAAACCCAGGTTTCTTCCCCCAAATGAATTGAGTCTGGAGAAAAAGGCGAGAAAAGTGAAGTGAAACAGTTGGAGTATAGGTTCAAGTACTTGACTCCCTGCGTCATAGAGCAAGTTACCATTATTCTGTCGGCCGATCGCCACAAAGGTTTCTGTAATGAGTTCAAACTATCTTTTAAAAATGTCAAACCAAATAAATAACAACAAAAAACATTGCTCCAAATACTCCCTTTAAATAACCCATACTGCAACATACTGAACATATACTTCAGTATTGTATTTCACCACTATAGAATATACATACAGTACATTCTATAATAGTAAAGTATGCACTACTAATTTCTAGGAAAATAGATGACTCTTATCTTATGACTGTCCTATGGTAAACATTTTTCCAGTTTGCTGAAAATGTTTATAGTCTTCCATAATTTCAAATGTCAACAGCGGTGTGTGTGTGTGTGTGTGTGTGTGGTGATGGAGGCCATTGTGTGACGGTTCTGCTTGGTTCACCAAATAAATAAACTACAAAAAATGCTCGAAATACTCCCGTTAACTGAGCGCAAAAGATTAACACATATGTAAGAACTGTATTTCACAACTAAAGAATATAAACAAGATGACATGGATTCCTCTTATCTTGGTCCCATAGTAAACATTTTTCCAGTTTGCTGGAGCACAAAACATTTCCTAATTTAAAACGTACAATAGCATTGCACGCTGTGTGTGTGTGTGTGTGTGTGTGTGTGTGTGTGTGTTTGTGTATGTGTTAGGTGTTCTCACGGGAGGCCTGGCGTGGCTCACACCCCAGCTGACATATGGATGTGGAGCCACGCCAAACAGCCAGCGATCATCTTCCTCCTCCTCCTCCTCCTCCCCCTCCTCCTCCTTCTCCTCCTCCTCAGTCAAACAACATTTTCATTACAACCTTTCCTTTCTCTCGATTGAACAAAGTTGATGGGAATGCAGACTAACTGTTGATTGTGTTTAGCACTTCTAAAATATACTTTAAGATGATGATTATAATGTAAAACAATTATTGTGGCCATTAATACTGTGTCAAATACTCGCCTAATGGCCATTGTGGCCATCGTCCTGCTTAATGGACCAAATTATTATACAATACTATATATTATACAATATTATTACAATAGTACTTTTGATCCTCTGGTAGGTATTAAAGCAATTTTCATCAAGTAATCATTTGAAATTATTGCTTGTTTTCATATTTTCAGCCTGCCATAAAGTGCTGAAGAAGTGGTGTGTACTCTGGTTACATGAATGTGTAGAGAGCCGTCTCCAATTACAGAAATAGTTGCATGGTACAATTGGTAAATGGCCGCTGGAAAACTGACGCACAATGTGAAGAATACTATGTTTCTATACTATACTATACACACAATTATGTGTGTAATCAAATATAGAACACACCCATCCCCTTTTACTTTTTTTACCTTTACATTTAAATATGTAATATGGAAGATTTTAGTATTGGTGATGACTTTAATCGTCCGCCTATATTTTACATATTGTCCTTGTTTAATCCTACACTGTGGAGCCATTTTTTACGAATATCCAAGTCATTCAATTAAAACCAATTCATTCTCTCCAATTCATTCTCTCTTTCTTGCCTCCCTTTGTTTTTATTAATTTGAGTTAAATGGGAAACATCAGAAGTCCACAGAACAACGTTGTCAGTCCCATTCTCTACAGGAGTCTGAAAGGTAAAGATGTCTCTGAACTCTGGTCCAAATCAGGAACACTCTGTGCTCTGAACCTTGTGTTCTCTGACAGATTTCTTAGGGAAGGAATTCATAAACTATAGTTTACTGGAACTAAATGTACTGGGTTCGATCCCCAATGTCCACAGCCTTCCCTATAATAATAAACATTTAATTTATATAGCTTTTCTAAAACTCAGACGCTTTACAAAGAGGGGCGGGGACATTGAACGAAACAAAAGGACAAAGACCTATAGGCATCCTTGAGCAAGATGTCTAACCCCTACCTACTCCTTAATGACATGTATCTGAATTCTCTGTGAGTCCCTTTAGACAAGGCTAGGGTTAGGGTTAGTCTGATAAAAATGAATAAATAGTACGCAGTAATGGAAATCATGTCCCTATAGCCTCCTCATCCCTTATTATATCCCGTATTACAGAAACATCCTATCTTAGGTCTTAAGTTAAGATAAATCCTAACTGAATTTATCCTATCTCATCTTACTAAATCCTATCTTATGTGAGGTTAGGAAATCCTAAATATTCTATCCAACATCGGTAATACACTTTTCTTGTCTGTTACCTAGCAACTGACGCCACTTTTCTCATCTGGTGGAGTTTACCTTTGGTATATATAGTATGTATGTAGTATGTAGTATATATCTAAGTATCTATTCTATGATATCTTCCGCACCACATATCTATCAGCGTATCTATTAATATGCTGATTATCTATTAATCAGCGTTTTGTCGTCAAAACGCAGCACATCATTTGGGTCCATCATTTCGGCCAATAAATTACGCCTCTTTACATTTTGTTCGTTTTCTAAAAGCAATAAAAGAGCAGCCATAGTGATTAAATGAGCAAACACTATGTACAAAACAGTTAGGATAGCCTAATGGTTATCGTAAAGTTAGTTTTTTAAGATTTTGGGAAGTTAGGATGCTTCTGTAATACACTTTTCCTATCTTAAATATTGACTTAGGAAATGTGAATCTGTAATGACTATTTTCCTAAATCAGGTCCTAACTCTAATTACCAATGCTACCAAACAGTTAAGATAGAATTTGCAAGTTAAGAAGTTTCTGTAATACGGCCCCTGCTCTCCCCATCTGGTAATCTGGTGTTTGTTTCAACCCCTCTGCGTCATCTGTTATCTGTTGACGTCTATTTCCACCCAACACAGCTCTCATACACCCTGCTGATGCAGTCTCCACTGACCCCAAAACTACAACACCCAGGTTGGAGTTAAATCAAAACACGCTACAGGGGAGCGGATGGCTGCTTCACGTTAGCGTCTGACGTCAAGAGAGGGAGAAGCCATCACCACGGTGATTAAGACGGCGACACGGTCAGGAAATGTGTTTCCAATCTGCTCTGCCCGCCCCCCCGGGACTGGGAAAGGTTGGGTTGCAGCGACGGTTACTTCATCAAAGTTGTACTGACTGTGTTTTGTCTCTCCTTCACTCCCTC